>LBNU01039488.1:204863-219877 GCA_014162995.1 Artemisia annua
CATGAACTTGTACCAACCAAGGCTGCAGAGGTGATCAGATGCTTAGGCAAAGATACATGTGACATGAATCATACTCTAAAATGTTCTTACTGAAAATGTTAATAGTTAATGCATATGTTTACCAAAGATAATAATAGAAATAAAAAACAAGCTGAACTCTTATTCACTACAATGCCTATAACACCGTTCGAGATACTGCTATACTATTATAATGCTGATTCCAGATACAAATTCCATAGTCAATACCATATGAATCTTCAATCAGCAACACCATCTTAACTTCCCACAAATTAGCTACTTTTAGAATAACAAGGGACTTTTTAACTTAAAGACCGCTCAGTTTTAACCTTATGTTTTCATAAGTATTCTTATAAGTTACTGCATTTACACGGTATCGACAAGGGGCTTATGATAAATGAAGCAGAACTAAATAAGCTCATAAGGTATCAAAACAAACAACTCCTGATAGTATTTTAGCTTTATTTATGAGCTTATTTGCTAGGCTTGTTTTTCACTTTTTCATTAACACAACTTTAAACTTACTGATCCTTTGACTTATGCATCAGTTTTAAAAAGAGAAAAAGAAAAAAGATGAGCAATGAGATTAAAGAAAAAGAAAAAGAAAGTACCACAAAGAGGTCGATGAGGATATGATTGGGGAGAAAAGAGAAATCAGAGGAGATGTTTTGAATATTAGAAATTGTTGAATCGGTTGCCAGTGAAAGCAGAGAACGTGGAGGAAACTTCATTCTGATATTCAATTCAATTCAAGATGCTATTTTTTTCTCTCCTTTCTCCTTTCGTATTCTATTCTAAAAGTCTTCCTGCACACCATCCCACTAGTCTCATAGTCTTCAAGATCAGAAGAAGAACCATCTGCAGGCTCAGATTAATTAAAAACATACTGATATTGTTAAGAACCATTTGCAAGTTGCTAAAGCGTCTACTGAATGGGGGTGTATCTCTTAAATGGGAGGCTACAAATGAGCTTGACTCTAATGTACTACTTTTTGTGATTAATATATACCTTCACCATTTCACAAAAAACCTCAGGTAGTCATTAGATGTGGACTAATGGGACTAAACATGTTACATATACCTAAAGCATAAACGTATATTGTAATAAAAGAAAACACAGAAGACTAACAAAGAGGTTGTGGTTCGCATTTCAAACATCATTGTTAATAACTAATGCATCCATACTCTAATTTTAATGTGCAAGCAAGTATAGCTCATTTAGGGCATGTGATAGTGATCAAACACCAAAAAATGCAGCAATGAATATGACCACAAGCAAACCAAAATGATACGCAACTGTTGTATAGTATACAGTGATGCATGATTGTAGCAGTAAATCAGGACATACCAATTGGTTTACAATCTGTAAGTTCAAAATGCACAGTGTTCTTGAACTGTCATGAAAACCACATTCGACTTTGGTCTCATAGATTCCAAGGATCCCTTGTTCAATGGCCAATATGGTCATATAAAAGCCATACAGTGTGGTCAGTTTATGGTATTTGCACGTCCTAATTTCAGCCTAACTAATGAGGTAATTTCAGCAACATACTTTCTGGTGGAAAGCCTTGTAAGGTTCCTTATAGACAAATTACGCACTAGGTTGTGATTCAAGATTCTGTTTCTAGCTTAAGCAAAATCACATCAATACTTCAACAAAATTACGCCTTACGGTATCTAATTCTTAAACAAGAGTAGTATTTTATTTATATAAGCAAATTACGGGCAATCATCCCCAACAACATCATCTAGTCCAGCATACTCTGCATGCCCTTGCCCCTACATGAAACAAATAATGAAGCAAAAGTAACCACACAGTCTATGCATTGTGCTACTTGAAGCCAAAACATTTCTAATAAGGTCCGAGCACATACCCACAGCATTTTCATCCATTCCACTGCGTAGCTGTTGACCTGTTGTAATTATAAAAAGTAATTAAAAAAAACAAAGAAAAAGTTATGAACTTATATCAAAAGAAGTATAGCGCAACAACCAGAAGTCACGAGAAGTAGCCAATGTTGTGGGGGCATAAAGCTACAACATAACTGAATTGAGAATCAAAATATGCAGATTTCTGAGTTACAAAAGTTCAATGGTTCGGAAATTTCGTTGAACACCTGGTGTAAGCATATAATCCACAACTTTTTTACCAAAACAAAATACTCAACTCTGTCAGACATTTCAATGAACACTTGGATTACATACAATTCACAACGGTTTAAACAAAAAAACAAAACTTCTTAGGACATTTCATCGAACACCTGGTGTACGCGTATTTCCTTTTATATAGTAATGGAAACTTAATATCATTCAACTGCGAGTCTCTACTAGGCATTACATAAGCACCAATGAAATAGCCTATAGGCTCTGCAAATTATTACTGCATGTCTTAGGAAGGGAGTTTTTTATATGACCATAGTTCTTTTAAAATTTATTTAACAAAACATAGTACTTTAAAATTTATTTAATGAAAGATAGTACTTTTACATAAACCATGGTTTTTTTGGTTGCTGGCATTAAAATGAAATCAAACAATATTCGTCGGCGACTCGTCCACCTCCTCCGATGACTCACCCGCTGCTCCTCTGGTCACTCCTTTGCCACTAAACTGAAATTCTTGATTTTAGGTATTAGTTTTGACTACTGTTGCTATAATATGTTATATGCTAACTTAAATTTGGTTATACCTCGAAAATAGAAACATTGCTTTGGTAGAGAATTTTATTTAGGTAAAAAAAGGTGACTTCCATATGACACAATCAATTAGTTTCAATACCAATTAGTTTATGAAGTAGTGCTTTTACTTTGAAGTTGTTTATACAAGTTTTGCTCATGGGTTTTCTACTTTTCTTGTTACGTTAGTTTCAATTGCCATAATAGAAGGTAGCTACTCCTTGTTTTTGTGCAGTTGTTGTGGCACTTTTTTTGTGCAGCTGCTGGAAGGTACATGCTCCTTTTTCGCTCGATTTGCTATGTTATAATGGGTAGGGTGGCATAATGTTTGAAGTAACTATTCGTGTGCCGGTTTGGTGTTATGGAAGCATAAGAATGCAATGGATTTCAATTTGCATATATAGTGGGGCTCCATAAAAAACTCAAGTTGCAGCATTTGTGTAGGACAACAAAGATGATATGAGGGGTCTAGTTATACTTTGTATTGCTGAGATGTATTATGTATCCTACTTTCTTGTATTGCGTATCCATTAATTTGCTTATGCTATGTACTGTAATATGTATTGTTGAGGTGTATTTAATCATTTGAAGTTTGTTTGTTAGTTTGTGTTTTCGTTTTTGTAGCTTTTGTAGTTTTGATTATTGCACAACAGAGGAGCAGCGGGGTGACCAGAGGGGCAGCGGGTGAGTCACCGGAGGAGGTGGACGAGTCGCCGACGAGTATTGTTTGGTTTCATTTTAATGCCAGCAGCCAAAAACCATGATTTATGTAAAAATTACTATCTTTTGTTAAATAAATTTAAAAGTACTATCTTTTGTTAAATAAATTTTAAAAGAACTATGGTCAAATAAAAAACTCCTTAGGAAGGTGGAGACGCACAATAAATGTTAGGAAATGTATTGTACTTAAATGGTTAGTTATATCCTATTTTCAGTCAAGTCTTGATATGCTTAATTTATGACATTACACAAGTATCGATACATGTCGTAAAGCAAATAAAAAACATTAAGGTGTGTGCGAATATTAAAAACGTGACTAGGTGTCTATGGAAGAATTAAGGCAAGAATAAAGTGAAAGAAGTAATTAAAGAAAAGTTGGAAAGACATCAAAATGGGAGGGACAAGCTATCTAAGTTAAAGTTACAAGAAAAGAATTTTTATAAACTTCTTAAAGTTATGAATGCAAAACACGAGGTAGGATCAAATGAGAAATATAATTAAGATGAGAAGAATGAGAAGGAACCACAACCACATATATTAGATGCACCTATAAAAATAGATGCATCTCCCTATATTATTTCTCTTTCCTTATATAAAATATGTGGCTACAATTTCTTCTCACTCTTCTCATTTCAATAATTCTTCTTACTAGATCCACACTCTGCAAAACACATGTAAGTCACGTAAGACAACTTCTTTGTTGAAAAAAATAAATAAATAAATAAAAATAAGACGATTTCATGACTAGGTGTAAGTGCAAGTAGACACATTGGTCCTCGTTAGAAAAAAATGAAAAACATTTAATAAGACATGTAAAATCCAACTTGATAAAAATAGATATGTTGAATGATGATCATTATGATTTATGAGTAGATATTGGAAGATGACGATCTTAACAAAAGTTACTACCAAGTACCCAATAAGTATCACTAATAGTCTAATATATACTCAACTAGTAATATCAAATAGATAAACAAATTTACCAGCAGTAAATTTATTTGTGTGAGTGCGACTTGGAAAATCTTGCACACTTGCTATTATCTTTGAAACTAGGAATTCAGGTTAGATAGTATATAGATTTTCGTGAATTGAAAAGAATTATGTACACTTCTTATCATGAATCGGCTTAACCACGTAACAAAATCTTTGTGTTTTTTATTGTCTCGACTAAAACTTAGTCTATTATAATACTCCAACTGAAATGCAAAAAGGCTCGATATATATGTTACAATAAAGCTTGAAAAACAAATATCTAAAGATTCCAAATGTGGAGTTTAAATACTAACGCCATCTAGTGATCGATCCACATCCATCAACTGAAATTCAAAAAGGTTCGTTATGAGTACATCAATTGAAATACATAAACTAACGCCATCTAGTGATGATCATACAAACACTATCAAAACGACTTATGAACACGCAGAAACCGACCGCCAGATTTACGAAGCTGCAGCACTTAACAAGTGGGATGACGTATGCGAGCTCTTTAGAGAAAGACCGGAACTAAAGACAAAGCCGGTCAATTATCTTTTGGAGACGCCTTTAATGATAGCTGTGTCAAATAGCTGCCATGAGTTTGTCAAGCAGCTGTTGAGCAATGTGGAGACCCATGATCGTGATAAGTGGTGTGGCGTGAACACCATTGGAAACAACGCGCTCCATCATGCGGCTAGGGCTGGTAATATAATTGATGCAAAACTTATGCTGCAGTGTTTGCCAGACACGATGACAACGATTAAGAATATTCATGGCGATATGCCGGCAACATTGGCCGCAAAACTAGGTAGGAAGGATATGATTGATGAGGTCTTTAGTGAATATGCAGACGCTATCGAAATGGCTTATGAATACGCAGAAACCGACCTCCAGATTTACAAAGCTGCATTACGTAACAAGTGGGATGACGTACGCGAGCTCCTTGAAGGAAGACCGGAACTAAAGAGAAAGCCGGTGAATGAGCGTTTGGAGACACCTTTAATGATAGCTGTGGGAACCAATAGCTCCCATGAGTTTGTCAAGCAACTGTTGAACAATGTGCAGTACCAGTGGTTTGATGATGATGAGTGGTCTGGCATGAACATCCATGGAAACAACGCGCTCCATTATGCGGCTAAGGTTGGGAATATAATTGATGCAAGACTTATGGGGCGGCGTTTGTCACCAACGATGCAAGCAGTTAAGAATACCGATGGTGATACACCATACTTATTGGCCGCAAAACTAGGAAGGAAGGATATGATTGGCACCCTTGGTACTTTTACAGATAATCTTGGGAATCTCGTTGTTTCCACAATTCAGGGTGGACAAATTGGTGCGTTTGAATTTCACTTTACTCAACTAAATTGAAATACAGCGTGAATTATTATATTGACACAAATCTTACGTAGAAAATTTTACTTTGATTATTATGCAGATTTCGCATTGTATTTCATACCTCGTTATACTCCTGACGAGAAAGAACCCAATGCTTTAGAAGCATTAGCTACAAAACCAGAATATTTTCGTAGCGGAAACGGGCTTGGATTTTGGTGTGGTCTCATTTGTCCATGTAAGTCTCTTTTTATTATACCGAGTATTATTTCTCTTTTTCTGGTACCACTCACCCATCATCGAGTGTTCAACCACACGGGTGGATCTATGTCTGTGCTACATGTGCCACGTACTTGCCACGTATTCATAAGCCATGTTAGTTACAATTTTGTTTTTTCTTCAAAATTCTCTCTTTTAATTTCTTCTTTATTTTTTGCGCTATGTATCTATTTCATCATTCCAGTGACAAACTCCAAGGCCCATTAATAAAGTAAGCAAGTAATAAGCCCATTTGATTTTAAATAAAAAACAAATGAATGATTTGTTATTAGTCAGATTTTTGTGGTCTTTCATAATTGGTGGCGGATCTAAACATTTAACTGTGCACTATATTTTGATAGAAAAAAAAAAAGAAAAAAAAAAAAGTTCGGCTCAAAGATTTTTCCGCCCGTGTCGAGTTTAACGGGTCGGGTTTTCCGAGAATTTTTTCTTTCTTTATTTAATTTTTAAGGTTGGAACTTTAAAGCGACATTTTCGAGACATTTTTTTTAATCAACTAATAACAATTTTTACTTTATTTCTTTTGTTCGCTTTCATTGTGTATCTTACTTGCTTTGAAAACTAGAAATAGATACAAGCTATAAATAGCTGAATTCGTGTAAATGAATATGTCCATAATGTAACAACATTAAATATTTATTACAAACAAATAATATTAAACTCCAAATAAAAACTTCACCAAAAATTCCTAATTGATAAGTGAAATTATTTTTTAACAAAGATAAGTGAAGTTAACTAGTCACAATGGATATATGACAAATAAATAATGAGTATTAAACTATTCAGGCTAGAGAAAAGCAATTGGGCCAATGTCCATTCTTCAAACAATTCAATCACAACATAAAATTCATTAGACTATTTCACCTACTTATTTCCTTTTAGTCTCTTACATTATCATCCTCTCCTTCTTCTTCAAAACTACAAAACTACAGTGGGTATTCTTCACTTCATCTACCTCTTTTTCTTTTGTTTTGAACAATGGTAACTTAGATTAAGGTATGTGCTCATATTTTTTCACTGTTTTAAAGGGTATGCACTCACAAAATATACGGTGTATCTTGTAATTACTTTCGTAAAACTGAATTTTTTTTCACACTACTAGAAATTTACACAGGGTATGCACGTGCATACCGTGTGCTCAAGCTAGATCCGCCCCTGATTATTATCTATACTACTTATAATAGAGGAAGGCACTTCCCTCCTCTTTAATATTTTAAGACCACCATTAATACAATTTTAAGCAAATACAACCTTGAAAGCATTATTTACAAGTATCTAAAGCACATATAAAACTAAAAACACACCACTCATATATTACAATTAATACATTATTAAAAACACCCCTTCATTCAAAAATACAAGTGAAAAAGCATAATTTACAAGTAGTTGAAGCACAAATAAAACTAAAAAATATTATTCAACACATACAATTAATACACAATCTAATTCACCCCTTAACCAAAATATACAACTATTTAACCACAATGTACAATCTAATTAAGTTTCCAAAACATAAATCTGAATCCAACAGCCTAAAACAAAATAACATTTGTTCGCCGGAAAATTTAGTCACAGGGTACCCGCCGCCGCATCGCGCGGGTACCCTGCTAGTGTTAATTCAATGCACAAATATGTAAAGCACAAGCAAAACAATACTGTAACAAATTAAAGATATTTTTTGAACAAGTGCTAGTCATATTGTTGTGCTTGTTTGGTAACCACATTATTTCATTGTGTTTCTTTAACTTATTGATGCAAGGGATGCCTATTGTTGGAAGAAAAATTCTGATAGGCCTGAGACGACTTACACATATCATCAGGTAAAAAGGGGGTGATAATTTGTTTATTTCCATAAATTAAGCAATATACAAAAAGCAGTTAAAATGAGTAATCCCAGACACCCGATGACTATGTAGTTTTCAATATAATTATGCTTGAATTTCCATAAACTAATTAGCTTGTGTATTGACCAGATCATTCAACAGAGTGTTACTCCTACCTTTTGCGTACGTCAAAACATGGGTAAGTTGAAGCATTTATTATCATATTATTGTATACTGCCATTGCATAGCGCGGGTACTGTCCTATAGTTTATCTTAATTCTTGATCATGTAATATGTATTATTGTAGCTCCAGCAAATCCAAGAAATTGAAAGAAAAAATCTACCGAGCCAAAAGATTGTTTTAGAAATATGCGAAATGATAGAGAAGAATCCGAAAGATGCTAAGAAATATTTTGAACCTGCAATAGCTACAGCAGTCAAATATGGGACTGTTGAGCTCATCGAGGAGTGCATATTAGCCTACCCAGGCTTAATCTGGTATGAATTCGACGGGTATAATTTGTTCCATTTGGCAATCAAAGAGCGTCAAGTACAAGTATACAATATTGTGTACCAAATGTCTGGGCACAAGGCGTTGGCAGCAAGTGAGCTTCATGGAAAAGAGAATGCTTTACATATTGCTGCAAAGTTGGCCCCACCTCATCGACTTAGTACTATAACTGGTGCAGCTTTGCAGTTACAGAGTGAACTTCAATGGTACAAGGTGATTATACTAATACCATTTACACATGGGTGACAACCGTTGTTGTCCCTTAAAAGAGTTTTAATGGGCAACAAAAGCCCGACCATCTATGTTTTATATTGTATGTAATGAGTAGTGCACTTTGCTTTTCTTCTTACCAAATAGCACGCATTTATATGCAGGAAGTTGAGACTTTTGTCGAGCCTGAGCATGTAAAAGCTAAAAACAAAGATGGAAAAACCCCTTGGATGGTTTTCACGCATGAACATGATGCCTTACTTAAAGAGGGCCAGCAGTGGATGAAAGACACTGCAACTTCATGTACCGTTGTAGCAGCACTTATAGTCACAATTACATTCGCAGCTGCGATCACGGTCCCCGGTGGAAATAAAGATGATGGGAAACCTGTATTCCTAGATGAAGGAGCGTTTATACTTTTTATGATATCAAACGCCTTTGCATTATTTTCATCATCTACTTCATTGTTGATGTTTTTAGGAATACTTACTTCACGCTATGCAGAAATTGACTTCCTTCACGCCTTGCCAAAGAGATTGACGATTGGACTTGTGTCCTTATTCTTGTCAATAACGGGTACTATGATAGCATTTGGTGCAACTCTTGTACTTTTGCTTCATGATAAAGTGACATGGATTGCAGCTCCAGTTGTTATGATGACAAGCATTCCTGTGGGTTTGTACGCCTTGCTGCAATTTCCTCTACTTGTTGAGATAGTTTGGTCTACTTACGGACCAAGCATTTTTGGCAAGCAGAGTAGTCGAATAATTTATTAAGCCAGTGTCAACTTATGCGTGTCTTTGAAATATTAGATGTTGCCAAGCTTTTTAGCCTAAATAGTTTTGACATTTTCTTTTGAAGTGTTATTTGTATTTGAAATAATTTGTACTATGTACATTCATGTGTTGCTAAAAGGTAACTACACAGTTTCAGTTGTTGAACAATCAGTAAATTTAAATGAATGAATGTGATTTTTGTGACAAAAAAAAGTAAGCATTCATATTCCAGTGAGCAGGAACCAAACCATATGAATGCCAACATTGTGTATGCTTATAACTTTATAAGAGATAGAAAAATGTACACCAAAGAGCAAATAAATAGATTACCGGGTGGTTTTTTAAGAAAAACTTTGAAATCAAACCGAACAAAAAGGGATGTTATAATTTGATTGGCCCAAAAGTTATCAACAAAAACAAAATGATGGCTCATTCAAAGTTTGATTTGTAGGGCTTTAAGAAAGGCCCACTTCGAGTAATATTGAGTATGTGAATCCCCGACATGTAATCTTAAGAAGCATATGCAAAGATACATAGGATACGAAACAAGTTGAACTGGATCTCAAATAACCAATTTTAGAAGACTTTTGAATCCAAAAGAAACCAATTTTTTATTCAAATAACCAATTTTTGACATTTTTATTAAGGTTTTCGAACTATGACTATTTATAGGAGGTCACCCGATACTATCCGCTTCAGGGTGCCATACCATCCGATTCCTAGCAGGACTTCCTAACGAATTTTGTCTATTGTACCAGTATTGCATTTAACATCAACAAAACAAAACTTGAGAGCTTGTAAGATTTTTGCGAGCTTGAGATTTTAAAATAAGCTAGTTTATTGTGTAAGCTTTATTCAGCGCATAATCTTATAAGAGTTTTTAAAAGATATTAAACTACCTAATGATAGATGCATGTTTGAGTTTTTGTGTTACATTTATCTCTAATTTTGTGTATTTGTTAGTTTTGGTTTCTAATGTCATTTTACGCCTACAAGCTTCTACTCTAGCTCCAATTTATTAAACATATCTATGATAAAGCTCCAGCTTCGACTTTTGTACATAACACACTATCACTCGTGAAGATATATTGTATATGTATATTCTTTTATCTACTAAAGGAAATACAAGTGATCAAAACATTTTAGAAAAATTCCAAGTCCATTAAACCTCAATTTTTCACATATGACAAAATTTTGATTTTTTATTTAGAAGGTTTTTGAGTGTTGACTATTTTTTAGAAAGGTCGCAATGTCGCATGTTTTTATTCGCTTGGTGGGTATCATCCAATCAGTATTCAGTAGCATGGCTTTGTAACGAATCTCTATCTATCGTACAAATATTGCATTTAAGCGTGTTCATAAAGGTATCTACAAGCTATGAATAATTGAACATTGTGTAATTCACATCTTTCTTTTATAAAAGCACAAATATAAAAATATGCATCATGCTTATTAAAGTATTAAACTGTCCAACAATTAATCGCGTAACAACTGTTCATTGGATGTCGTTTTAGCTAGTAGATTAATATGAGTCTGAAATCATTACCCAACCTTAACACTAACGGCCCGTTTGGTTCGGCGGAATCCTAAGGATTTTGGTGGAATTGGAATACAATTCCATTTCATAACGTGTTTGGTTGACAAATTCAAAGAATTTGGAATCTGAATTCCATTCCTTACTGTGTTTGGTTGGCAAACGGAATGGAATGAAATTCCTTTAAAATCTCATATATATGGAATTCAACATTTCATAGCATATATAAGAGGATTGTTTACAATTCAATGGAATTCATATTATCTTTATTATGTTCAATACTCCATACACATCAAGAGAGCTAGATATGTATCTTTCATAGGTGAGGGACCCACCACTACTATCAAACTCATACTATTGTCATTTATGACAGCATATCAAGAAGTTTCCGAGATTTTTGTTAATGGAATAGATATGATATAATCAAGTGAGTAAAGAAATGATTAGATAATAGAAAAATAGACATACAAATTTGTGATTTCTAAGTCATTCTTTGTGATGCGCGGGATTGCGACCACGCACTAGGGTTTTACCAGGCAGTGTACCTGACCGATGTAGTATAGTGTAGTGGCAAGTACCGGGGGATTGATCGTCTCTCAGGGAATAGTATCGTTAGGATTGAAAAACTACTCTAATAAGTCTAGGGGTGAGGGAAGATTCTTTTTGTATTTTATATTTTTTAGGAAAGCAAGTAAAAATCTCGGGTTTTGGAAGAGTGGGCGGAATTAGTTGCTAGTCAACTAACTCAAATTACTAATAATGCAAATAAAATAAAATAACGAAAAAGTAAATGGTTGTGAAAACTAGTATGGAAAGAAGTGTGTTTACTTAGATTTCCTTACTCTCTAACTATCTTTTACCGATTGATTAGTGTGTATTAATTGCGTGGATGACGGATTGTATTCCTAAATACCATTCGTAGGGGTGTGTACGGACTTCCCCTAACTCTATGAGATCCTACTTCACTCCTATGTCGAGCCGGCTAAGAAGCTCCTAACATGGGATCACTAGAATTCACTCATGCATTAAATACAATCAAAATAACCTTAGTACACCTTGGTTCATGTTTCTTAAGACGTTCAAGCATGTTACCAACCGGAAGTCTGCCAGTTTTCTTAAGCCTAACATCGATAATCACCCATCCAACACAATTAATAACACACCATTCAATCAATAATCAATAGTTAGGTTTCATTAGATCTAAGCAAACACAAAGAAAATCTAGCCTAGCATGTTAAACAAAAGACAAGAACAAGATAGAATCAAACAACACATAGACATATTGAATGACTAATTGATACTTATCTTCAATGTAACATGGAAGATCCAAGGGTTTAAAACCCTTAAAAATGCTGCAAAAATCGTCTAGGGTTTCTCTCTAACAAGTTCCACACGAATGACTAAAAATTATGCGAATATATATAGAAAAACAGATCTGACGGCGTCACGTTATGGACTTGACGCCGTCACCTCGCCGTGGTTAGGGTTTCTTGATAGCCTTCTTGACGCCGTCCCTCTTTAACATGTTCTGACTTATCAAGGCTTGACGCCGTCAAGCATAGTCTTGACGCCGTCTGGAGTACTGTTCCAGCAGATTTTGACACTTTGTCGAATTCTTCACTTTTATGCTCCGAAAACGTCCAAAATGCTTCTTTTTCCAGAATTTCTCTCCAAAGTACCTAAAATGCCAAAAGGAACGATTTAGGGCGATATTTGATCAAATAAATATGATTTCGGGCTTAAATGACCTCCGAAAAGCGGTACACTTTTCGCCTCATCACTTTGACATGTGAAATAGTTTGTAATTGTATATTGTAAGATAGGTATTTGTCGTTCTAGAATAATAATAATAAAAAAGAAAGTAAGCTTTTATATTTGCAAAAATAACTCAAAGTTTATTGTTGTTACATTTTTTTAATTTCCTTATCCGAGTGATTTGAATAAACACTATATAAGTTGGTTTTACGTTAAGAATGTTGGAGTTATTAAAATCATAAAAAGATGCAAGCCTAAAAGGGTGTCTGGAAGTTTACGGGAACTCAATGGATTATTTTTGCTTCGTAGTGAAATTTTGGTCAACAATCTCGATTTTTCTTAAATGAGTTTGGTCCCTATTTGTGTCATATATTTTGTTTAGTTGGTTCATTGTATTATCGTTAAAAAAAATATTGTGAAACTGATCACTTATAGAGTTGCGTTCGCCCCTAATCAAAAAATCTATGTTATCTACTAAAGTACAAATAAATTAGATATGTTTGAATAACTTAAACTAACATAACTTTTACCATTATACTAACTAGTTATAATACCCGTGCACGCACGGGGTTTGCACATGTTTCATTTTTTAAAATAACTTTTAAGTATATTCATTGTAATGTTGTATTATTTTTCTAGTTGATTAGATATACGTGTTATATAGTTTTGGGAATAATTACAAAAGAAATAATTAATTTGCGGCTAACATTCTTGAAAACGTTCTATCTTTTTATATGGGTATTGAAAATAGTTTTCAATAATGTAGTCATGCGCCACTTTAAACCTAGAATGGCAAACTACAATCTAGCAATCATTTTTATAATAAATGAAGCAGGTATGCCTTTGATTTGTATTTTCGATACATGTTAAATTGTTTGACTATTATTAGGTAAGCACATTGCACACGCATATACCATCAATATGTTAGTCCCGTTGTACATACCATCAATATATTAGTCGTGCTTTATGAAATCTTTTGCAATTGAATAGTAACATACATTCCTTCTCTTCACAGTTTGTCATAGCTCTTTTTAAGTCATTGTTATTTACATCATTTATTACACTATGAATAAGCAAACCATGTCAATTAAAACGCAATGTATCAAACCAAGTACAATGCACCACCATTTAACTATCTTTTCATGAATAGGTTGAAAATTTGAAATGGTAATTGACCATTGAGAACAGGCACACTATCTTTTAAAGTCGATAACAAATGTAAAGTATTAAAATGCAATGATGGTTTAGCCCTTTGGTACCACAAGCACATCCACCTCACCCGCAAGCATTTGAACCACATTTTGCATAGTGGGTTGAACTATCGGGTCAGGACGCAAACACACCAAACAAAGCAACAACATTCTTCGCATCTTTATAACATCAAACTCCATACCCATTCCACCAAATAAATGTGTTCCCTCACTTTCACAAACCCGATTTCCTCCTTCTCAATGGGTCTTCGGCCCATAGCCAAACCTATATGTAAACAATCGCACACAATGTCAAAAAATAATATATGCACCTGCTGTCACAACACCCACAACTACCCCTGCACCTTATTTTGTTTACACAATTATGAAAAGAAAAGGTGTTTCATGTTTTATAAGCAAGCACACAAACATTGTTTGACGCACGTTGCATAACCTCACAAAACTACTTACCTTAGCAAATGGGGGGCTTATACACATGAAACCATGAATTTCAGAAAAAGATCCTTAAGAACTTCAGACTTTCTTTCACCACCTTCAATTTCATAAAAATCCAAATCACCAATCTTCTTCCCAGATTCAGATTCAATTTCTACAATATTAAACGACACTTGATTAGTATAACCAGATGATCCTCCACTCATAATATCAACTAAAATACAAATCATTGTCTACAACTTTACCATATGAGCCTCCCTGCACACACCCAGCTTCTTGAAATAGTTACAAACCTCTCTTTATGTTGCAAGTATGTGTTTGTACAATAGGAAATAAAGAACCCATAATAACAATTTGAAGCTACCTGAACTCCAAAACTCATGTTATTTGATCAAAGCTGGGAGCGCTTTTTTTGATTAATTCCATGTCGGTAGTCCGCTTATATACTTCAATCACCACTGAGCTCAGTAGAGGAGCCGACTGTATATAGTTCCACCACCAACCATTAGATATATTGGGGTTGATGAAGACTTGATCAACTTCAAATGTTGACAGAAGTTTTTATTGGCATATGAAGTTTTAAAAAGATGCAAATTTTTTTTTTTTTTTTTTTTGATAAATTAAAAAGATGCAATTTAAGCAACAAAATATTTACAACAGGAACTTCTTACCTTCTTTTAGCGTAGTGGATATGCACCTGTGACCTGTGCTCGATTTCTATACTTCCCGCATTTGTCGTCAAGTTTGTTNCTGATCGGT
>LBNU01039488.1:219903-239510 GCA_014162995.1 Artemisia annua
TTCTCTGTGGTCCCCCTCTAAGTAGTTTTTGCTACAAGGGATATGCGCCAGACAGTTGTTATTGGTGTGATCAAAGGCGTTGACAAAAAAGACCCTACTGGTGCCAAGATCACCAAATCAGCAGCCAAGAAAAAATGAATCGCTACTGTTTTAAAAAAACTTCAAATGTTGACAGAAGTTTTTATTGGCATATGAAGTTTTAAAAAGATGCAATTTAAGTAACAAAATATTTACAACAGGAACTTCTTACCTTCTTTTAGCGTAGTGGATATGCACCTGTGACCTGTGCTCGATTTCCATACTTTCCGCATTTGTCGTCAAGTTTGCTGAACTGTTGAACTAAGCCCACGGCGATCGAGACATTGTCTGATAACCTCCTCTAGGAGTTTTTGCTATAAGGGATATGTGCCAGACAGTTGTTATCGGCGTGATCAAAGGCGTGGACAAAAAAGACCCTACTGGTCTCAATAGTTTTGTCATACCTTGTGTCATATTCCTCGAAGAATAGACAACTTAAGAAGATTAGACTGACATTTGTTATTTCATCGCCATGTAAATCTTTTAGACAAAAAGCATTCAGACCACTTCCATTTTTAGGCAGTATCATTACTTCCTATCAAAACATTTAAGCATGATGCTATTGAACCAGTTAAATCAGTAACATTATCAACAGCTGCTACAATTGATTACAAAATATGCTTGTAAGCTTAAACAACCATATCATGAGTAAACAGTGATTGAATATGTGGAAGCTTTTCTGCGAGTTCAACCTGACACAATAGAAAAGAAAAGATGACACAATTTTAACTTTATTGCAAGTCAAATGAGCCAATGTAACTCGGTTTTGAGAAAATAAATTACCACACAGCCTAAGGAGCACATCCGTAAACCGCTTGTGTGCATGAGATTTGTCAATGTTCTTCCATCAACAGGTGAAAGTTCAAGGGAGCCAAAATCAGCCACCTAACAGAAAGATGAATTTGCAATCGGATTATAGCATCGACAATTATCTTATACACAGCAACAAAATACCCACTTTGATTTCAGGTCATGTTCCTTGAGAACTCCAAGCCTAATAAACATAATTTATACATGCATTAAACATTGCATATCTATTAAAAAAACTAAGACTTAGACCTTAATAATGTAATGTCAAATAAGCCTTCATACATAGTTCTCTATACTGCTTAATTAAAAAGAAGATATAGTTGTATAGTTACTAATACCGTTTATTATAGTGCTTCTCCGATATTGCATTTTTTAAGCAAATAGGTAATCCTAAACACTCTAAAAACCTTATCAGATAACTTGGCGCTACATGAGCCGCAATAAACTTATGTTCATGAGTGAATTTATGTCAGAATGCAATAGTTTATAATAAACCACGACTCAAAAACTGATAAAGGCAATGGCTAAGGAGACATCAACTGGGAGGAGCGTAGAGAGGCATCGGATGGATTATGGAAGAGAAGTTTATATTCAATTTCAAATTATTGTATTGTACTTAGTAGCTTATTCCTACTAAAAAAAGATTATAAACCCTTTGCAATAAGTTGTTCCAAAGGATCACACATTTACATAGAATTACCTTCAAACTGAATAGAACAGATACACACGAACATACCTTCAAATCAAGTACACTGTGAAACATAAACGATCAATTATACACTAAAAAAACACTAAACAAATATATATAACAATAAAATAAATAATAAGCTTCGGTTGAATAAAACCCTATATATTTCACCCCAAATTGAATAAAAAAAATAAAAAATCACAAACCCTTTTAGAATATAACTAAAAGCCCTATATCAAATTCAAACAAAATCAAGAAATTATACATTAAAAATCATACCTTTAGGCCATTGAAAGAATTTTTGTTCTTCCATAAACGAATTATCTTCGTAAACAATGCAATAACAATTTAAGTGAAACATGTTTTGAACATGTTTTCTTCCATTAAATTTTCAAAGCGCCGGATTTTTTATTTAGGATTCGAATTGGAACTCTGGGTTGAAGAAAAATTGGTTTGGAATTGTGGGTCGACATCAGAATTCTTGTGTCGTTTTGTTTTTTCTGAATTTACAGTTTTAGCCCCCCAAGTCTTGAAGATAACCCCCGCGTTTTTAAAGTTTTTATTTTTTATATTTTTGACACATATAGTTTTTAGCTCAATTTTTCTTAAAAAACGAATTTATCAATATTTTTGCCAAATATGGAAGTATTAAGGTTTTGTAAATTAAACATATTTTAAAAAATAATAATAATGTTAATATAATATTACCTAATAAGGTATGATTTGATTTAAAAAGTCCCCACTAAGGGTTTTGTTTTATTATATAAAAGATATGACTTTGTTACCGTTGTTAGGCATGTAAAATTTTCACCTTAGTTTATCTAGATTTCCAAACTTTTGGACATTCGTATATACAGATAAGGTTTTACATCATCAAATAAAAATATATATATATATATAGGTTACCGATCCCTTGCAAAGTACCAAACTTTGCAAAGCCTAAAAAGAAATTTAGTGCAGCCACGTGTCCCCGCTCCTTTTCCCCCCCCAAAGGATAGTTATGTAATTTTGTGTCCTCCCACTATATACTCTTTCTTGTCTTGTTTTTTTTTTCTCTTCTTAGTTCTCTATTTTCATTTTTATTCTTTCTTTGAATTCACGATGTCCTCATCCCCATTCATACCATCATCATCATCAGATCTAACACATCACCGTCTTCATCACCATCGTCGTCTCCATCACCATCACCGTCTTCACGCCGTCAGCACCACCGTCTTCACACCGTCACAATCAGGTACCAACTAATAAAACTCTTTTTTGTACTTTTCAACTTCATAATAATCGGGTAAACATACAAGATCTGTTGTTGAAATGTGATCGATATAATGATGCACACCAAGNTCATCAGTTATTATAGGTTCATCAGTTATCATAGTGTTCATCAGTTGTCTAAAAGAAATCAAAATGTTCATCAGTTAAGGTCATAATGTTCGTCAGTTAATCAGTTAGTTGTTGTTCATCAGTTAGTTTGTTCATCATTTAATCTTTGTTCATCAGTTAAAAAAAAGAGCTAAAAATAACAAAAAAATGTATTGTAGTACATCAATTAGTGCATTTAAATAACAAAAATAACGAAAAATTTCTTTTAGGCATTTTATCAAACACTTTGTGTGCGCTAAATATGACTAAGACGCCATCTTTAACGTATGATATCTCACTCATATCATATCGGATTTGAGTGATTCAAATTTCTGGGTAAAGAATGGCCAAAAATCTACAACTTTCGTGTTTTAAGCTTTGCATAATTCGGCCATTTAACTAGACAAAATTAGAGCCGAAAATGCCGAAAATTTCAAGAAAATCAACACCCACTTAAAAAGTTGAAAAAAGAAGTTGCGATTCATATATCAAAATGGGTACCAAATTAAAGAGGATTAAATTTTAAAAATTATGGTGAAATCGATTTTTTGAAAAAATTTATCGTTTGAATGTTATTTACGTTTAAAGTTTGTGGTGGAATTAAAAATTGAGTTAAGATGACTAATATACCCCAACTGAAAATACTAATAAAAAAAAGGAGGAAGGTTCATCTTCACCGTTAGATGGTCTTGCTTATTGATCCAACGTCCCAAATTACTTTTTATACTTTTTAATTTTACTCCCCTTTGCAAGGGATCGCTACTCTATATATATATATAAAATAATAATAATAATAATAATAATAATAATAAATTATTGACTAATTGCATATATATCTCTCCTAAAATAAATAATTGCATATATATATCATTTGTACAAGTTTTTGATGCACATAATACAATGGTTTTATTCATGCTTTGGATATATATGCAATTATGCATTTTCGGAAAGATACATATGCAAAAACCCGTTAGTATAATAGATTGAAATCTACGATTGATATAACTATTGCTTCATCTATGGTCGTATAGGTGTCCAAGCAACTGCTAAGGATTGCTATGAAGATAAGATACGTGTTCTTAAAGTGAACAAAGGAATAATGTACCTTTAATACGTCAAGAGTAACGTAAATGATTTGATATGATGCAAGAACGTGAAATCAAATCTTTTAAGATATTTTAATTGCTAGTTCAAAAAAAAAAAAAAAGATATTTTAATTGGATTAATTAAATAGTTCAATTTTATCACGAAAAATAGAGTTAACCCCGTTAGGCAATGAAAGTCAAAACTGAAACAATTTATCATCTAAACAACAAATATGTATAAAAACATATGTCACGATTTTGGTAAAAAAAAAAAAAAAATAAAAAAATAAAAAAAAAATAGATGTAATTAACAAATATTTAGTTATTAAATTTTAAATAAATTATACAAACCTAAGTAAAGTTATTAGTTTCATATTTTTTTATACTTTTATAAATTTAATTTACAACTCCTATAATTTATACCTCTGGACATATATTATTTTAAAATAGGTATCATGAAATCCTAAGCAAAATAAATCTTAAAATTAAAGAATAAGTTACACACGAGATTGTAAGTATACGAACAACTTATATTATTCATCTTTATAATATTAAGTAATAATATCCATAAGTTTTATTTTATTTTAATTTTTTATATTTTTATATACGTTCAATAAAAACTCATTCTATTCATCTTTATAAGTATAATCTGTCGGCATACACAAGTTTAATTAAATGCACAAAAAAAAAAATATTAACATGAATATAAATATCAAGTTAAGGCCGGTCTTAGGGTTATTGTGAGATAGAAATAAAAATACAATATTGTAAATATATCAACGACGCATGTAAATTCCTTTCGTAGTTTAAATAAGGATATTCGAAAAGTTTATTTTTGAAGGTCATTGCGTGCTATTAAACATGTATTTATGACTAAAACATGATATCGATGGTTAAATTTAAACAATATCAATCTGAACATTATGTCAATTAAAGAAAGGTAAAACATTTGTCCAACAAATATATTTACAAAATATTAATCGATAATGTTTTTTTTTTTTTTTTTTTTTTTTTTTTTTTTTTTTTTTTTAAGCCCAGCTCGTGCACATACATAAGCATAAAAGATTTTAAATGATGTTAAGGATATATTGTATTTAACAACCACGTTTTAAATACAAATAAGTAAAATTTAAATACGTTATGATTTATGCTAAAACTTAAAACACATCCTTTAAAATTTATGTCAAAGTTTACGTAAAGTTATCTAGTATCTAACTAGATACAAATTACAATAAAGTTAAGTATTCCATCTTTTTTCTCAAACGATAAAGACTACAACACAAAAATAAAATAATAGTTAACCGTTTTCTTTGATCTCTACTCTTTCTTTATCGCTTTTCGTTATTTCCATGTCACACTAACAAACACAACATTATCCAATTATAATTTAACACCCATAACCCATGTGAAATTCAACAAATAGCCATCATCCGTGACTATTATAGCGCTGAGCATAATACCCGCAAATCTAACCGAGCCGAGCCAAACCGAACTGATGAGATCATTATTTTGGTCCGGTCTTCGGTCTATCATTTTTTTGTCATATTTGGTCTTCGGTCCAGTCAAATTCAATTCGGTCTTACGCACAACCGGCCATTTTGCTTTGTTAGACTAGACTAAACAGACGAATCGGACCAAACTAGAACATTTCAATCTAGTGTTTTAGACAACCGGCTTTCATTAACAAATGGATGAATCACATATAAATAATCATCTTTATATTAAAAATGTAACAGAAAACATCAATGACTATATTTAAAAAAAAATGTAACAAATGGTAATAATACAAGTGTACATATTTATAGCCTTCCTTTTATTTTATTTTATTTTTTTCAAATTAACATATACTGTATATATTTCTATTATACAGTACGATGTTAACATGGCATTTATTACCGTATTAACTCATATCAAAGTGATTTAAAATATATAACAAATTAAAATGTCACATAACTTAGTTAAGAACCCTTTTAAAATATATTGGGTTTTGCTAACAACAACACAATCCTATAAGTATTGTTTAAGCTTTTTTTTAATTAAAAACATTTCTAAACATGAACTAAACGTTTCTATAAATACATGATTTAACCACATATAATTATGGTAAGTGAGTTTCGATAAGGAATGTATTAATATCATGTAAGTTTATACATGTAAATGGTTTTAATTATGGAAGGCTTATACAATACCCTATGGTTGTTATTGTTAAATATATTAATCACTTTAACGTGTTTTGGAGTATCATTTAAAAAAAAAGAATAAAGTGAAGAATATTGTATTTGTAAGTATCATCTAAATAATGACTAGACAAAAAAGTAATTTGATTAATTTTAAAATAAAATATTTCATCCTAAAATTAAGCTAAAAAGTGTTTGATTGAGAAATGAGCATACATACGTTCAAAAAAAAAGAAAAAATAAAAGAAAAGAGAAATGAGCATACCTAATTTTCCATTTTTTTAGACAAGTACACGATAAGTTTCTTTCAAAACTAAGGGTGCGTTTGGTTCATGCTTTTGGAGAGAATGAAATGAAAGAAAGATTAAAACCTATGTTTGGTTTTTAGTTGGGTGGTTTCACTTGAAACCTACCGGCCCCATTTTTTTCATTTCCCACATCTTTCAAACCTTTCCAAAATCCGAATCCAATTCCAATCCGACTTACGAACCCAAAGCACCCTTAAAATCTATTGTTTTCCGCACCAATCACAACTCAAACTAGAAGCAAGCATCGATAACTTCAAACACCACCGATCACCACCACCACCACCACTTGCACCACCCAAACTGTCTTTTTCCACTAACATCTTATAATATTACTCCAAGATTCCATTTTTATTCCTCAGCATATTCCCATAATATCAACCTTATATATATTTAAAAAAAAAAAAACACATTACACATTACATCAATCAAGATTTCAAAAATGTTACTCAAGAACAATCTTTACACCATAACCTCAAAAGGGTATGTTTATATCGCAATAATATTTCTGGGTTTAAATTTTCTTGGAGTGAAAGCTAAAGGTGACGGAGATATAGTGACAACACTTGATGGACCATTTACGCCTGTGACTGTGCCTTTAGATGAAAGCTTTCGTGGGCATGCTGTGGATTTAACTGAGGATGATCCACGTGTCAAAAGGAATGTTAAAGGGTTTGAACCTGAGCAGATTATGGTATCCCTTTCGAGTGGTTATGAGTCTGTTTGGGTTAGTTGGGTTACAGGTATAATCAAGTTTTGAACTTTTTTTTATATATATAAATGTTTGTAGATTGCAGATTGTGATTGCTTATTTTTAGCTTAAAAGTGCTTAATGTGATTTGGGTTTTGGTTATAATGATGAAAGTTGGTGGTGTATGTAGTTAGAGGGTGTTTGGGGCAATGGGATTGCTTATTTTAGCTTATAAGCAAATAGGCCAATAAGCAATTCAAATACTTTGAAAGTCCTACTTAAGATATATATGAGTCTGTTTGGGTTAGTTGGGTTACAGGTATAATCAAGTTTTGAACTTTTTTTTTTTATAAATTTTATATAAGTTGTTATAAATGTGATTTGGGTTTTGGCTTTTGATTATAATGATGAAGGTTTAGCTGATGAATTAAGCTTAAACAAAACCCCCCTTAGCTTATTTCTTAAAAAGCCCATTTTTTTGGCTATTTTTCTAGTTCTTTGTCATAGTAAATGGGCCTTCTGAAAATAAGGCAATCAGATAAGGTCATAACTCATAAGCCTGGAATAAGCTATAACATATGCTTGTTAGTGACCATATGCTTATAAGTTTCAAAATAAGCCAAAAAATTATGGCTTATGGACATATATTAAGCTTAAACAAACACCCCCTTAGCTTATTTCTTAAAAAGGTTGTTTTTTCGGCTAAGTTTCTAGTTTTGAGTCATAATAAGTGGGCCTTCTGATAGTAAGGTCATAAGCCCGAAATAAGCTAAAACATATGCTTATAAGTGATTAAAATCATGAATTTTTGTTAATCTTTATTACTATGTTGATGAATTGTGATTTGGGTTCTGGATTATAATGATGAAAATTTGGTAATTTGTTTAGTTAGAGGGTGTTTGGGACAATGGATAACTTATTTTTAGCGAATAAGCAAATAGGCCGATATGGCGATAAGCAATCCAATACTTTAAGAGTGCATACTTCTTTTAAGAAACCACAACTAAGGTGATAAGTACTTAAAATACTTTAGTAGTGCTTATTTCGTTTTAGAAAAAATACAATCATGCTGATAAGTACTTAAGATCTACATGCTTGGAAGTGATAAAAAATGTTGGCTTATTTCTTAGAAGCCCATTTTTTTTGGCTTATTTTATAGTTTTAAGTCATAGTATGCTTGTAAGTCAGACAAAGCTGAAAAATTGGGCTTCATGAAGAATATGCCAAACAAAATAAGCTTAAAAGCCCGACAATAAGCTAAAACAAACACTCCCTTTACTAGTTTATATGCTTGTAAATGATTAAATTATGAATTTGTTAATCTTTATTACTATATTAATTGTGGGTGTTTGGCATTATGTTTCTGTATCATATTTTTGGTTTATGTATCATATTGTTGTAAGAAATGATCAAATAAAATGTGTAAATGCAGGTAAATTTCAAATTGGGGACAACATAAAACCATTAGATCCCAAGAGTGTAGCTAGCGTTGTAGAATATTCCAAAGTTAAATCTTTAAAGACTCAAACACAAAAAGCGGAAGGTTACTCTTTAATTTACAGTCAGCTATATCCATATAAAGGCCTTCAAAACTACACTTCTGGTATTATCCACCATGTTCAGCTTAAAGGTTAGATTCAGAAAAATAACTTAAAAATTTAATGTTTTCCATATAAAGTCCTTCACGATATCCTAAATTTTGAAGTTTGAATCTTGCAGGATTGTTACCTGATACTATTTATTATTATCGATGTGGTGATCCTTCGATTAAAGCGATGAGTGATGTTTTTACATTCAAGACTATGCCTATTTCTGGTCCTAAAAGTTACCCGAAAATAGGACTTGTAGGTGATCTTGGTCTTACTCATAATACTACATCAACGGTGAGTCACTTGATCAAGAACCAACCTGATCTTGTGCTACTTATCGGAGATGCAACTTATGCTAACTTGTATCTGACAAATGGAACTGGTTCAGATTGTTATTCTTGTTCGTTTGATAATACTCCTATTCATGAGACCTATCAACCGCGTTGGGATTATTGGGGAAGGTAAAAGTTTGAATCTTTGTCAAATCGTGATTCAGCGAAGGGGTGTTTGGGTTGCGGTTTAAAATTTATTTTCTGATTATTGTGACTTCAACCTGCAATTGCAGAAAAACTAATTATTTAAAGTTGCCTATTTACTCCTTTTAACTTAGTCTGAACGACTCTCACTTTCATTTCACAAACGTCTCCACTTGTTTCTACTTTCATTACTATCAAAATACACATCAAAACACCTCCTAAGTCGTAGGTTTTTGGTCTTGAACATATTGATTAACAGTATTGAGCAAAAAATTTCAGGTATATGCAGAGATTAACATCTAAAATACCAATAATGGCAATAGAAGGTAACCACGAAATCGAAGAACAAGTTGAAAGCACAACATTTGCAGCTTACAGTGCACGATTCGCGTTTCCAGCTGAAGAAAGTGGTTCAAAATCCACCATGTACTATTCTTTTAATGCAGGAGGCATACACTTTCTAATGCTTGGTGGCTACGCTGCTTATAATAAATCATGTAAAAATCCATCTTATTTACACTTATAAGCTTTTGGTTATTACGTTTAGTTATGGGGTTGTGACACGTTTGTGTGATTGTTTCATACAGCGGACCAATACAAGTGGTTGCAGAGGGATTTAGAGAAAGTTGACCGGGAAGTGACACCATGGCTTGTCGGAGTTTGGCATCCACCTTGGTATAACACATATGTGTCTCATTACAAAGAAGTCGAATGCATGAGGGTCGCTATGGAAGAACTATTGTACAATGCTGGTGTCGACATAATTTTCAATGGTCATGTAAGTGTTTCTAATCGTTTTCTCAGGGTGGTAATTTCGACTCATGGATTGATTTGGGTTGCTTTCAGTCTTGAACGGGTCAAATAGAAAAAATAACCAAAAGGTCAATGGGTCAACTGGACCCAATTACCTTTTATTTCTCGACCTGTAATTGAATAGCTAAAATTTATAAAAATGGGCGAAAGTTTTTTTCCCCTGAACCCGTTTTGACCTTCTACCGAACTCGGCAACTCACCTGTCTTTCAACGTATACCTTTTTATGATACAAAAACTGAAAGTAATTTGCAAAGGGTGCAAGTGTTTGACTTTTTACTCTTGAAACCTTCAGGTTCATGCTTACGAGAGATCAAATAGAGTATATAACTACACATTAGATCCATGTGGTCCGGTGCACATAACAATAGGCGACGGTGGAAACCGAGAAAAAATGGCAGTTGAACATGCCGACGAACCCGGCAACTGCCCAGAACCATCAACCACACCAGACTCATTCATGGGTGGTTTCTGTGCATATAATTTCACATCAGGCCCCGCAAAAGGGAACTTCTGCTGGGATCGGCAGCCTGAATACAGTGCATATAGAGAAAGTAGCTTCGGGCATGGGATACTTGAGGTGAAGAATGAGACACATGCTTTATGGACATGGCATCGGAATCAAGATATGTATAATGAAGTCGGTGATCAAATATATATAGTCCGGGAACCTGAAAGATGCCCTGTTAACCTATGGAGATCAGTGAAATGAAGTTGGCCATACTATAACAAACGTTACACACTTACACATTAGGGTTATTCAACATATTTGTATAGCATATGTGATCTCTATAGGGCGATTTTCGCCCATGATTTGTATTCAGTTGTAATGTATTTGAATTTTGTCATTAAATTGTCGTTTGATGATTTAATGACAAATTTCTTGAATTTTGATATTTATTAAAGTTATGATATGATATAAAACTAAATTCAAGTCAAAAAAGATATCCAAGGTCCAAACACCCCTTTTCCAAAAACTAAATGGTGTTAACAAATTGTACTAATTAATCATCTAGTATCTAAATATAAGCTATTCATGAAGACAAAATCTTTATCAAGTGAAAGATGAACAAGAATACTATGAATATGGTATTGAAATGTAAGACTCTTGAAGCGTGTGTAGCTTTAGAAAATGGCGGGGTGTCTAATGTGGGTACATTGCCGTTACCAAGTGGCGTAAACCCTCCTCCAACTGGTGGCGATGAAACAGTGCCTGGAACCGGATTTGTGATTGGTGTTGTCCCTCCTGCAGTGCTGCAATTATATGGTCATAAGACAGAGAACACAAAACAAACCAAAACCGCAAACACCACAATCAATAGCTAGACTAGAAACTTTGAGATCTACCAAAATTCTCAAACAATTTGGGTATAGCATAGATAATCATTTGAGGGTCTAATTAATCTTATCCAAAGTATCAGTTCTAGAGTTGTTTACTCAAATCTGTTATCTCAGTCTAGTCATTTGACCACTTTTTAAAAATTCAAGAGCTTATGGTGCTTTGTTACATCAAAAGCAACTTCAAACACTATCTTTTGCATTGTATTTTATAACACTTGATTATCTCATTCAAAGTTCTTATGAAAACCATAAGTTTTCACATTTTTTAGTACAAGTATTTATATATATTTCCCAAGATCCATGCATGTTCAGAATTCTTGTACAAAGAAAAATAATATACAACAACTCATAAATATGACTAAAACACAAAAACAATGGCGAAAGCCGAAAAGTGCATACCTTGGAGAAGGAGGATAAACACAAGATCCATAACTCGGGTCAGTTTTCGCAATAGTAGCAGTCCCAGAAAAGTCACAAGATCCAGCAGCCATAGATTTACGCATATAGTAACTATTAAACGCGTAAGAAGCATGTGCTTGTATAGTATTAGGAAGAAAACACAACCCTGTGGGCTGCAAAGGTGCACAATCTGCACCAGCACTGCAGGCATAGTCTAGTGCTGTTTGCAAAGCTTCACGTGATGCGTCGCTTCTAGCAACGCACCATGTAGCCGCGGTGAGCCTGCCATGAAGAACCAGTAGCACCACCATGATGAGGATAGGTGCATTGGATGGTGTGACCATTTTGTGCTAAGTGCTTTCTTTTTTTCAGTCAAGGGACACAAAAGAGAAGTATGTGTGTTGGTAAAGTACAAAAGAGATGGAGAATGAGTAAGAGAAAGAATATTTTGTTTGCTTTAATAAATATTTATACTATAATATTAATTTAATAGATTTACAATCTTATATACATTTCTTTTTGCATATTCAAGAAGTTTCATCAAGTGAAAGTGAAAGTACCAGTGTTTTAATTGATAGTTACGAGTTACCGGTTCACGGTTCAACCAATTAAGCGACGGTTCAATTAGTTTTTTCTCAACACCGGTAAAAATTTCTGGTTCAACCAGCCGAGTAAACCCGAGTTTTAAAATACTTAGTGAAACTAAAAACATAGAATCAAACAACTATGAGAAACCAATCAAGCTAGACAGTTTAGCAAAACAATCTAGTTCTAACAGTTTTTCTGTCTTTTTTACAAACTATCTCATTTGTCGAGTATCGCTATATTTTAGCTTGTTAAAAAACATTTATAAATAACAAGAATTTACTCTACTTATAACTACTCCCGTCACGAAGTGATTTAACTGTACATCTCAAAATGCGTGTTTGAAAACTAACTAAAAATCACATGCATCCATTGCAAGAATCTGATCGAATAACCATGAACTTACCCACACCTATCTTTACGAGCTGAGGGCATTACATGCACAACTTGCGATATTTGGACCAACTAAAGTATCCTTGACCTCCTCAAACCTACATACCTCTTTTAACAAGACTAAACACTACGTCGCGGAAATTCATGGGTGTCTAGACTCTAAAGACACCCCGAGACTCACCTTGGTTTGTAGAAATCATTAGTAACTTTGCTTATAATAGTGAAAAATATTTTAATTTAATTAAAAAAGATTTTTTTAAATACGTTTTTAATTAACTATATTATAATATACTCCGTAACATGTATTTTCATTTGGCTGAGAATGGTTGTGTAAACTACAATATTACATAGCTCCTTGTTTAAACCGATATTTTGCATTACTCACCTTCACCATCTTCATTTTTTTAGCAGACTTAATATCGTCGTTTTTAGTCGAAAACCACTAGTATTTTATTATATTTACTTGTTTGAATCCCATAATTTACATTGATTATTTATACTACTCGTATGCAACTCTATTTAAACTCCTATCTTCAATGCTTCTTTTCATGCACATTCAATCTACAATCAATTTCTTTCAATTTGTACAATATGTTTACCGTGATTAGGAAAACTCGCGATATCCAGAGGGACAAGTTTAACTACTGATCAACATCGTGAAATTAAAGGTTAGTCTTTTTCTTATAAGATTAATAAGATACATGGACGTTACCAAACTTATAAATGTTAAATGTACGGATCACTAAATCGTACGTTCACGACTTCTACGTTACTTAAATTATTATAAAATGCGTGTTTAGGTTACTTGTATTAACACTGAAATTTTTGAATAGTGATCGAAGTGTCATTTTAAGTTCGATGATACAAATGAACAAGTAATCTCCGTGAATATTGACCCTTTTTTAATTCAATACCGTGTTTTCTTGCAAGTTGAACTTATTAAAGTTATTCCAATATGATCATATATTGTAAGTTATTGTCTGTACATCATTCTTTTTCTTTTTGTACATGGATGTTTATTCACAAAGAAAATTGCAGCCTACCAAGAAGCAGCACTAGCTGGGGGAATGGTGTATAGTAGCGCGCTAGAGGTTAAAGCACCAAGAAATAAGAGAAGTTCTTTATGGTTTTTACTTTTTATTTTTGGGTGATTGAATTATTGTAGTATATGTCAAAATGTAAGATAAGTTGTTAAGTTGTTTGTTATGATAGTATA
Organism: Artemisia annua; assembly: GCA_014162995.1. NCBI lineage: Eukaryota > Viridiplantae > Streptophyta > Magnoliopsida > Asterales > Asteraceae > Artemisia > Artemisia annua. The sequence continues at coordinate 233,907 of LBNU01039488.1, forward strand.
TGTAATGTATTTTTACAGGGAATATATTAGCTACAACTGAATCGTAGCCATTTCCTTACAATTTGTGTTACAAATTGTAAGTCCTTAGGTCATTTTGTGGGTCACTAACTTCTATATGTGGGTTCTGATTCATTTTCTTGTATATTTTGGTGGAGGATTATAGCCAATTGGCTACAAATATTTTAGCCAAGCTATCTCCATTTTCATATTGTCTCTATATGTGTATAACTGTATGTAACTTAGGCTACTCAGCTTATAATGTAATTTTACTATATTCTTGATCATGCGCTCACACAAGACATTATATTACTATACACGCCAATTATTTGCTAAAGGGAAGAGGTAGTAGCGTACGAGAAAGAAAAATGATAATGCGTTGCGTTTTTATTGGGCGTGAAAAATTGTGATACCTAGTAAGTTTGAAATTACATTTAGCAAAATTCAAGCTAGCTAATTAAGCAAGATCTGAATTAAGTTTGTAGGTATTAAGTTAACTTATTGTAACATGATGGTTACAATTAAACAAGATGTCTTTAGTGATGTGAGATTAAAAGAGAAGAATTTAAAAAAAGAGTAAATTGAAAAAAAAATGAAAAAATATACGCCTTTTTGGTTTTGACGAAATTGCATGTATGCTCCAATCTTTTCGAAAGTGCATACATAGTCTGCATGGGAACTTTGTTGTACGACTATCGTCCCTGAAATAAGAAATTCAAAACTTTAAAAAGTGCACGCAAAATCTCTGTTAGTGACAATAATTTCACACAAAACTTCACATAAACTACACCTGTATTTCCGAAAAGGTTAGACTATATACGATATTTCATTAAACCACAAAAACACTTTTTACAATTCACTCTTTTTAAAACACGTCATAAGTTCAATCTGAACTATCCAAGTTCAGATTGAACACTTGCCAAACTAAACTAACATGTCATGTCCAAACTCCAAACTAAAGTACCACTTGTTAGAGTTGACTTTTGAAACACCTTCAAAAACACTTACACAACCCGACCCGACCCGACCATATATGATATTGGTAGGTATATATATTTATCCATCCATCCATTCAACCAACCAACCAAACCCTATTACCAAACTCAAAAAACGCGAGATCTTGAAGAAGAAGAAGAACAAACAACCATCATGACTCGCGGTAACCAAAGGGAGAAGGATCGTGAAAGAGCCGCCGCCCGCAACGCCAAATCCAAAACCAAAGACGACGGCTTAACTCCTGAACAGCGCCGTGAAAGGTTGACTTTTTTTTTTAAACTTTTTTACANCATGCATTTCTTACGTTTTCGTCCGTTTTTATACATTTTCGTCCATTTTTATACTTTTTTGTCTGTCTATATACGTTTTCGTCTATTTTTCTTACGTTTTCCTTCGTTTTTATCCGTTTTTATGAAATTAGTTGACTTTTTGCCAAGTTTGACTTTTTTCTTGATTTTGTATATATATATGCTAAATCTGATTATTATTTGTTTTAATTTAATGGGGTGTTTTGGGTTAGCTTATTTAGCCGGATTATGGGCTTGTTTGATTTGGAAAAGCTGATTAGCTCACTTTTTAAAGCTTATTAGCTTTGGCTTATTGGCTTAAGCCAATAAGGTGTAGTTTATATGGTTATAAGCTTTAATAAGTGAGCTTAACGGCTTTTCCGAATCAAATAAGCCCATAATCCGGCTAAATAAGCTAACCCAAACGCCCCGTTAAGACAAATTTTGGATTAGGGGGTGTTTGTTTAAGCTTATATTTGGGCTTATGTTTCGTAAGCTTATCATGATATGATAAATCTGATGTGAATATGTGATGGATCTAGCTAGCTCTGCCCTAATGTTGACAGTTGAATCAAGGTCAGGTTTTATGTGTCGAGTCTTATTGTTTTTAGCTTAAGCATCGAGTGGTCTTATGGTGATTTTATGGATCTAGAAATTAGCGATGTTAGATTTGTGGATAAGATTCTTTTGTAAGTCGTTGAAATATATGGAATTGAATATGAAATTTGATGTTTATCTGGTCTTGCGGTTACTCATGTTATATTTGTTATTGTGTTTTGTCACTTTGTGAGTTTATTTTTTTCAAGAAAAGAGAGATGGATCCCATGGGATAGTAAATAGGTTTGTGGCGTTAGGTTGCACATTCAATACTAAATGAATTTGGAGTAGGGATCTGCCTACCTGGTTTAGTGGGTTGCACGGTTTTGTGCTTAAATAGGGCAAAAGGAAGTTAAATTGAATAGAACTGAAATTCTATAAAATCATATAGGGAATAAAAGTCTAGAAACAAATTAAAGCATAAAAGTAGGGAAGAGGGGCGAGTGGAAGAGTGTATGCCACATTGACACCCCATTACACAAGTGTTTTATTTCAAAAATTTGCATGCTTTTATAAGCTTCCAATAATGGGTTAATGAATGCTCTTCATGATAGTTATTTGAAGGATTCTTGTGCTGACTTTAGTTCAATTTTCAATCTTCTAAACACCCATGATACACTTGACTTTGCAAAATTTCAACTATCTCTCTCGGTATGAGGTGCTTTGTGATAATAGCAACTTGATCAGCTGTAATTACTATACCAATTGTGTCATCTTCGCAACTAAAACATGTTTTTGGGCCTTCATTTTAACAGTTTTCCATTCCTAGAATTGGGATTCATTATATCGCTGCCTCTCAGTTATCCTAGTTACGGTTTAGATATGTTGCTTTTTCCTCCCTTTTGTCTTTTCATTTAAATACAAAGGATGTGAGCTTTTGGGAATGTGATTCTTGTATGCTTATCTATAGAATAATACTGGTTTGATAAACATTCGAGAAATATCATGAAACACTTTTTCCATAGCATTGGTCTCAAAATCGAGAGGCAAAAGGGACAACCTTGGAGGTATGAAAAGTGACCTCCAATAAGCAATATCCGTCAAACTCTTTACTATGAATTTCCGGGATCAAGCGACCAGATGAAAGCCATTTCGAGACTGGATAATTAAAAAAAAAATGAATGCTAAAAGCATGTTTTAGTTGCAAAAGTAAGATAATTCCTCTTATTGATGGCTTTTGAACAAGTTGTTAAATGTGATTCTTATCTGTTTAATTGTTGAGTGTGCTGATCTAGTTTAGGTTTAGCTGTTATGATGCAATTGACCTTTAGCCCTAATGTTGACTTTTGAATCAAGCTTATGTTTTTTGTGTTCTAAGTTATTAGTATCGGTGGATCTAGATGCAAGTGTGTATCGTTAATTTGATAGGGACAAAACAGTAATGACATGTTTTAGTGTTCAGTATTGTTAGAATTGTTGTTCTATCTAGTTTTAAAAGAAGATAAGTATTGATTCGTTGTTCATTGTCTTTGTTTTGCGAGTTTCTTTTTGACAAAAAGGAGCGTCAGATCCACGAAATAGTAGCCTGTTTAGAGTGTTAGGTTAACATCCAATAGTTGGCCTCACATAAATATATATAATTAGCATTTGCCTGAGATCTCATGATTTATCAAGTTAAAAGTTCCATAAATATATTTTCTAAAGTTTTTATAAGTGAAATTTATCCTTTCTGAATTTGAAACTTTAACTCTTTGACATTGAAAGTCAACTTACAGTTACTTTCTTTCAAAGGGATTGTATTTTACTTGATGTAGTAATGAATTATTGAAAGATGGTGGACAGATATTTTGTGTTAAAACTTAAAATACCACATTGTTCCATTTTGGAAAGAATATGTATGATGTATCTATAAAGCTTTTAACGTGTTCAACGTGTGACCTTCCAATTGTTACTTCGATTAGGGATAGTTTCTTTAACCAAACCATTTTTGTTTTTGGGCCATCAGTTTTAAAAATCTTTCAGTCCTTAAAATGGGCGTCATTTGTCACCTCCTTGTGGGTTTAGTTTTAAGAATCTTTCAGTCCTTAAAATGGGCGTCATTTGTCACCTCCTTGTGGGTTTTTCTGCCTTGTTAGGATTTCGACTAAATGGTGCTTCCTGAAGGTAGCCAAGCACCTTTTGTATGTTTCTACTTTTTCATGCTTTTATCTCATAGAATCATGGTTCTTTAAGTTCGGACAGGACGGCATTTACTACTCTGTTTATTAAGTTTCATTCAGAAAATGTTTGGCGATTATTAGAGGCTATGACTAGATGATTTTTCTTTTGTTTTAAGATAAGAGTTATAAAAAAAGTTTAGTGTTAGGGTGTTGCGAGAGCCTTTCTAGTGCTACTACATCTGCTGTCTAATCTCTCATCCTCCTTCACGATTGTCTTGTAATCGTTAACTTCTGTTATTTACTTATATGTTAACTCCACAAATAATTTGCAGGGATGGAAAGGCTCTTCAAGAGAAGGCTGCTAAGAAAGCCGCACAGGCTGCAGGGAGTGGTGATGCCGGAGGCAAAAGCACCAAGAAATAACAGAATGTTTCTATATGGTTTTATTTCAATGAGTGATTGAATCATGGGCAAATTCAAGTTTCATATTACTTAAATCAAAAGATTTATAAACATATTTCAAATTATGTTTGTATTGTTCTGTTTGATCAAGACACAAACCTGTTCTATATGCACGCTTCAACTTCGTGAGTCGTTATTGTGCAATATACTTTGCAAATTGCAATAGATCTTGGTGGTCATACCGCTATGAATCTTTAATTCTTACGTAGCTCGTATTTAATAGATTTGCAGCACGTATGCTATGTTTTTATTGCTGTGTAATGTGCCTCAGCTACTCGAGCAACTAATCTGTCAAATTCCGTAATGCGACAGCTCATTTTTGGCTTAGTATATATAATAGGTCAAACACGCTATAAGCCAATACAACTATGTCATGCCGATGGCTTCTAGTTTCAAGATGTAAAAATAATTGTTTGCAAGATGCTGAAACAACTCTCTATGTTGCTTTAATCGCAAAAGGGTTTTAAACGTTAAAAGAAACAAAAGATTGCAACCACGCAGGATTCTGCAAATTGCAAATGGCTTAAAATTATGATCGATTTTTCGAGCTTTTTTATCTTCTCGCCGGTTTATGAAATGAAATGCATCACTTGAAACCAATACTTGAATCTAAACCTCTAGGTTGATTGAATACCGCTACACCAAATGCCCCGTGATCAGTGGTGGACCCAGGAATGTTGAGGACGGGGGCAAATTTTATTATTATTATTATTATTTATTTATTTTGATTATTATTATTTTTTTGAACAAAAGTCGTTGTGCACACAAAAATAAAGATAGTGGACCTTCTTCTTTTCAATAATAATTCAATTGCACACGATAAATTCATTCTAATATTTCTCAAAGAGCATTCGAAAGCAACTACTTACATAAACTAACCGCGCTAAAAAGTATCATTTAACCATGTAAATGTTGCTTTACATACATGCTCTGCTCGTCACATTTCTTGAATCAATTGACGCACGTGAGTATTCAATTAGGAATCACGCACTAAAATAAGTCTTGTATTTGAAAATGCTTTTAACATAATACATATAACAATCACTAAACTGAGCTGTAAGAAACAAAAGAAAATAGTTATGGTCCAGTCTTTGGTTCCATCTTATCTGAGTATGCATTATCTTTCGTGTGACTTTCATGGTCACCTGCGTATGATAAAAAAAAAA
>LBNU01039488.1:240655-299671 GCA_014162995.1 Artemisia annua
GCATGAATTAGGTTAAATCATTAATTATTCTTACAACCTTTCGCAACCCTTGCACTTCATCTAACCGACTTTTAATTCTATACTAAATGTCATGTGATCAATCGAGCAACCCTTGCACTTCATCTCCTTTCATGATTGTATAGTTATTATGAGGCTGCATTGAATTCCGAGCATTAGCTATCTTGTACCCTATGCAATCTTGACACCTCCACATTAAATTATAGGACTGAATCTTATAGTGTTACGAGGCATGCAGAACCCGGGCTACGCACGGGATTTTAATCTAATTGTTAATCGCGCGTATTATTTTTGTGTATTGTCGAGTGCATTTGTATTTTTATTTTATGTTGTATGAAACGTTTTTAGTTTGTTTTTAAAAAATATAAAAATGGTTGATATTGTGTTGGTTTTTTGGTCTTTATATCTTATAAGTGGGGTTGTCGTTATTAAATTGTCATACGCTTGATGTAATTTCCTTTGGTTGTTTTGGCCTATTACGTAACCCAACAATAATTTTGCATTATATGGTTTTTGCCTGGTAATACAAAGTACACTGGCTTTTTCTTATTTGTTATAGTGTAATTTGCGTTAATTATTTTTGTTATTAGGTTCGTAAGTTGTGATTGTATTACATATGTTGCAAGTATGCCATTAGTTGTTTGGTGATTTTTATATTTAATCTTTTGATAACATATTAGTATTTATTTATAAAGTTTATGATTAAAAACGAAAGTTGGCTTCATCTCATTTTATGGTACAACTAATTTCATTGAAAAGTAACATTGAAGTCTAGCTAATATTAATAAATTTTAACAATAAACTCAATTCCAAATAGCTAACCAAATGAATATTAGTTAACACACTATTAATAATTCCTAAAATCTTTGGACTCCACTAAATGTGATTTTGGCCGGTTTATATATGCATGAATTAGGTTAAATCATTAATTATTCTTGCAACCTTTCGCAACCCTTGCACTTCATCTAACCGACTTTTAATTCTATACTAAATGCCATGTGATCAATTCGGGCAACCCTTGCACTTCATCTCCTTTCATGATTGTATAGTTATTATGAGGCTGCATTGAATTCCGAGCATTAGCTATCTTGTACTCTATGCAATGGGACTCCATCTTAAGTATTTTGATTACTCCACATTAAATTTAATGACTCAATCTTATAGTATTATAGATAGATTATGTTGATGTGGTTTTATTGAAGAAAACATAAACCGTATTTGTTTTTTAGTTGAGTTACGACAAAATGAATATTATATTGTATTGTTAGTGATAATAGTTATCAATAAATGGTATACGGTTAATTAGGCGTTGAATGTTTAGACTTTAGACGGTTTTGGTTTTGCTATTTTGACGGCTAATAATTGATTAAGGATCCCATAAGAAGTAAACTAAAATAAGAAGTGATGAGAAGTGACCAAAACCACGCATTTGAGATGCAACGACTTGCATTAGATGCATTTCTATTCATATAGATGCAACATCTTGAGTTTCGAAAGTTAATTTGATGTTTAGATAGTGCAAATTGATTTTCATGATTTTGGCACGTGCAGAGGAACAAAAAACAAGAGAAATCATGAAATGCATCTAATATACGTATATGCATCTGATTAAAAGCTAGAAATCACACTATGGTGCGTTATAATGCATCAACGATTATAGGGATGCATATAATTTAGGTCGGTGCATCTCGGATTTGCGGTAATATTTCTTCTTATTCCTTCTTATTTTAAGTAATCTTCTTATTTGATCCTAACTCTATGAATAATAGTATCATAAAAGAATTTAAGCATACGTAAATTTATGAGTTTATATGTCTTGTTTAGAAAGAGAACGAGCACCGCTTCTGATAGTTAATGTTTAAGTTTATGACTTTATTTTTGTCAAAAAAAATTGATATTTTGCTTGGAAATGTTTTATGATTATTATGACACTAATATGTAAAAGGAATTACTGCTTACCTTTTCGAACCTATTAAATATGATAGTGATTTCAAGAAACATGAAGAATAGTTTTCTGAAATCGTGTTTAGGATTAAACCATTTTCGGGTTTTTTGTCCTTCGTTTCAAAAGTTTGTGAATCAACATTATGATTGAACAATAGAGTGTCCAAGAAGTTGTTATATAGTTTAAAGTGGAAAATTTGCAACATATGAGATTTTCGGAAAAACTAAAACGAATACACGGATCATGCCCGATTTTCATCAAAATATACACTAAACTTATTTTTCTGTCAAAACTCGACTAAACAGCGGAAACGAACTATATTATCGACAAATTTCTATAAATCCCACTATCTCTCTTTTCCTATATTTTCCGACCACTTTTATTATTCACGACACGCTACTTGTGATTATTTTCCATACCTTGTTTATCGGATACTTTTGTAACGAATACTTATTCTTCATGTATACTTTATACTTATATATATACACTTATGCACTTCCAAGAGCCAATACTTACAAACACTTAGAAAATTATTTAAACTTAAAAGCTGGCACACAAGTAACAATAACATAAACACTTTAAAACCAATAAACTTTTCAAGATGAGTTATTACTTTTAAAACGCAAGTCGTGTACTAAGACTTACCATAATCTAGGTCGCGTGTCGGAGCGATTGTATCCTATCCACTGATTTGTGCTAGCAGATTGCTACTATTCTAAGGTGAGTTTATAGCCTCATTTTCTTATAAGTATTGTTCTATAAACCTTGGGGTGAGAAACATGCAAAACTGTTTTCATGGACCAAAAAGTGAACTTTTGTCTTACACACTGCTATGCGAAAAAACCTAAGTTTGCTAAAATCCCATTGCGCCCACTATCATCAACCGTCAATTCCTGTCAGGAAGCGCGTATGATATAAATAGATCTATTAGGGGTGACTCCCCCGTTCGGTTGGCCTTCTAGGATGCGTACGTATACCATGTCGGATTTCTGCCGAGTGACCGGGGATTATCACTTGCGGGCACCCTTTTTTTCTTATGCCTTTGGCATACTTTTGTCTAGTTTCGGTTGGATGAGCTTAGTGTTGCATGCGGTATTAGTGTGTGCTTGCTGAATTATTTGCTATGGTCCATATGTGCTTACTTGCTTTAAACCTATGAACTCACCAGCGTTAGCTGAATTTTAGCATGTTTTTCAGGTGCTTAAGTATGTATATTTGCTGAATGTAGGGCATGGCATTGGTCATAAGTATCTGAAGTGTTTTTACACATGCGTTTTAAAACTTGAACTTATGTATGACATTTGATTTTGATAATGTAATGCCTTTTAAAACGGATCTTTAAATCCGTTCTCTTTATCTTTGTGTTGTGATTACTATTTCGTAGCACCCAAAACATGTATGCTTCCGCGAATCTATATTTTGGGGGTGTTACACATATACTCACCAACAACAACAAAAAAAAACCCATTCATATACTCATATTTGCACACATGAAAAGAAAAAAACAATGTCGGGACGTGACGATCCAAGTTTTTTGAACTTAATGGGTTTTGGAAATGTTTTCCCTAACCCGAACATTGGATCTTCTTCAAATCATAACCCACTTAATTTGACACCTGAACAACAACAACAATTGATGTTAATGTGGCAACAAAATTTCCCACAAAACCAAACCGAGCAACAAACACCGCCAACACCACAAACCCAATCGTCACAAGCGGCGCGGGCTGTGGACCCCGAAGCTACGTCTCCACGAAAACAAAAACATGGAGGTAAACGTATGTAAAAAAAAAGCCAAAGAACCCCAGGTGTATGATGAAAAAAATCCCAACGTGAGCGGTACTACGTTACATTGGACATCGGAAGAGGATTTTTACTTGCTGTGTGTTACGTGGCCGTTTCCGAGGATAAGAATGTTGGAGTTTCTCAAAAGGCCACCACGTTTTGGTGTCGGGTTATGAACGAGTTCAACCGGAAAAAATTTCAAGTTCGTAACAAAGATATGCTATCAAGCAAGTGGCGTACGTTGAACGCAAATTGCCAGAAGTTCGAAGCAGCTTACAAACATGCTAAATGTTTGACAAAAAGTGGAAAGTAAAGTGGATGATATGAGGCATGCTAGATAAATGTATCATGGCGAGCATAAAGGTGTTTTGTTTGCTCAAAAGGAAGTGTGGTTGATTTTGAGGGCATGTCCAAAATGGGACGCGCCGGAACCGATTGACTTAATCGGAGACGTCCTCGGTCAAAGCAACCAAGAGCTATTCGGTGATGATGTACGACCATGTCCACCCGGGAAAACGCGCACCGAAAAAAAACAAAAGTCTGGTACCTCGACTAGCACCGAGGGAAGTGCGTCAAGCAATTTGGAAGCTATGTCAACCGAGCTTCGACTTAGACGGGAAGCGGCCCAATTGGCGTACGACACGACTAGAGTAAAAGGCAAGATGACTACGCGTTTGGAAGAATTTAAATTTCTTTGTATTTGTACTTATAAGGCCCTGATGCCAACCCCAACTTTTTTTTTTTAAGGTCAAACCTAGACCCACTTCACCATCGACACATCAGATAGGTGTTAAAACATACCTTTAATATATTTTTCCATATGCTGCTAATGTAGCAGAATCTGTTGTTATTTTTCTATTTGTATTTAGTATGCCGTTGGATTGCGTTAAATATGAAACTTAAATTACCGGATGTTTACATACGTAATTTTTAGAGGCTCCACCGCAACGCTGATTTGGAGATTTAGTATATGTTGGATTGCGTTAAATATCAAACTTAAATTTTTGTATTAAAATTTACAAAAAAATACTTATACAAATACTTTAACAAAAAAAATAATAGACAAAACACAAAAATTGCATAAACCAAAAGCAAAAAACTAGCCGCAACAGGCGGGAACCATCCACCTCGTTATAGAATAAGAATAAAGTAGTGTTACATTATAAATGCTGCCTGTATTGATTGATATTATTGATGAATATTGTGTTTACCGGTTGTCACTGTGCAACTAGCTATTACATCTATTGGGCAATTATACGAAAATGTTTTTAAGTTAAATTTATCATGCCAGATTAGTTTTTGACAATATTTATGTAAAATTTAGGCGGATGTAACATTTTTTCATAAAATAGTATTCGTATTTCAGTACCAATTTTTTCATAACCTTTTTTTTTTTTTTTTTTTTTTTTTTTTTTTTTTTTTTTTTTTTTTTTTTTTTTTTTTTTTTTTTTTTTTNCTTGTCAGTCGGGTGCAAGGCTACACGATCTTTTAAACGATATGAATAATCTTCATATGTCGTAGATGATGTTTTTTTAAAATAATGTGTCGTAGATGTTGTTACGTTAACGTTGTCGTTTTAATGTAAACGTTGTCGTTTAATGTTAACGTTGTCCAAAACACGTTTTAATGTAAACGTTGTCGTTTAATGTTAACGTTGTCCAAAATATTACAAAACACAAAACACAAAATACAAAAACACAAAACATTACACAAAACACAAAACACAAACCATAAAACACAAAACAAAAAACACAAAACACAAAAAAAAAAAAAAAAAAAAAACAAAAACAAAAAAAAAAAAAAAAACAAAAAAAAAAAAAAAAAAAAAAAAAAAAAAAATAAAAATAAAAATAAAAAGTGTTTAAAAGTAAAACGGGTCACCAAATATATAAAAGAAGTTTCACTGAAGTTTTTCTGTGCTTCTTCCTCACTTAAAAAAGTGTAGGTAGAGGGTAAATATGTATTTCGCTTTTGTGACACATTTCGTTTATAAATAGTGTCACTAAATCTCAAAATCTTAAGTTTTTTCCACACTTTTAAAAAGTGTCACTAAAAAGTTAAATTTTATAACATTTTTTTATGTTACTAGAACCTCCATCACTAAACCTATACTTTTAGTGATGTTTTGTTTTCAACGTTAATACTTGCTGTAATACGTATGCAAGTTAAAAGCCATTTCTTTTTATTAATTTACTACCAGCCCACCACTACTCGATCTCTGTGTATTTGTGTTTTCACGCCTCGTGACAAGTACTAGCTCACGCACCCTAAAAACATTAATTAATATCACCACCAGCTACTTCACTCCTTTCGATATGGACTATTTGACTACCAGTTCACCACTACTCGATCTCTATGTATTTGTTCTTTAGATCTCGTGACAAGTACTAGCTCACGCACCCCAAACACATTAATTTATATCACCCACCAGCTACTTCACTCCTTTCAATATTACGAGTAGTATTTAAATATTTGACTACTAGCCACCACTACTCGATCTCTCTGTGTATTTGTTCATTCAGATCTCGTGAGAAGAAGTACTAGCTAGCTCCTTCGCATCATTTTGTAACTCAAACCTTGCCCTCTTTTACTTCACTTTTTGATAAGAATAGAAACATGATGTTTTCACCTGACGAATTTGCCCACCTCAAAATACCCCTTGAATATGTAATATCCGCCACCGACGACTTTTCTTACACAAATGATATAGGAGATGCTTACGAGGGAGAGCTCTTGTGGTCCGGTGAGTTGATTGATATCGATGCTCGGAGGTTTAATGAAGAAAGGGATGCAGAAGATGAAGAACAGTTTTGGATGCAGATTTCCATGCTTTCTACTTTAAAGCATAAAAATGTGGTTTCTCTTGTTGGGTTTTGTGATGAGAATGATGAGAAGATCATCATTACCAGGGGTGACACCAGGGAAAGTCTTAGCAACCACCTAAGTGACCCGATGTTATTGACATGGGTCCAAAGATTGGAGATATGCGTCGGTGTTGCAAATGCATTGAGCTACATTCATTATGACGAGTCACGTGATTTTAGCGTTATACATCGAAACATCCACAGTGGGATAATTCTATTAAATGATAATTTGGAACAACCCAAATTATCAGGTTTTGAACTTTCAATGAAGGTTACAGCATCTGAAAGGCACCTTTCTTTCGATACTGATCATAATGTATCGGGTAGGGATGGGTATACAGACCCAACATATGAAAGGACTAAAAGTGCACACCACAAGTCAGATATCTACTCTTTTGGGATAGTAATGTTTGAACTACTGTGTGGTAGGGATGCAGTAATCGAAGAGGACCAAGAAAATAAGTACTTGGCTTCGGTGGCAGTTCGCCATTATAGGGAGAAAAAACTCAATGAAATAATTGATTGGGATTTATGGAGTCAAATGGGCTCTCAATCATTTAACGTTTTTGCGGAAATAGCATATGACTGCTTGAATGAAGAACGATTGGAACGTCCAAACATTGATGAGATTGTCACGAGACTGGAGAAAGCGTTGGAACTTCAACTGGCACATCATAATGTGGTAAGACGGTTTTTCTCGTCTATCTTTCTATCATATTAAGTACAACTCTATATTTGTTCAAGTATATACACCTTCAACTCCATCAGTTTGTACTTTAGCTAGACCTCATAACTAATAGCCCTTTAATATCATGTCTTCCATTGCTGACCTCATAACTAATACCCTTTGCTTTTAGATACATTTAGCAAACCCTCCTAATTAAGCTTTAAACAGTTAACGAAGTAAGGGCATCTACTATGATGAAGCTTTATAAAGGTTTATAATAGATCCAAGTCATCATACATCATTAATTCATAAACTTTTTTCTTGTGATAAACCTTTCTCTACTATGTATAAACTTCTTAAAGCTTTATAAAAAATCACTAAACACCAATGCATTAAATTTAGAAGAGGTTCAAGATCTTAGACCTTTTCATTCCACATAACCATGAAACACATTTCCACTATGGTTAACAAAATGATAGACCTCTTCAAATTTTCTTAGACCTTTTGATAAACCACCATAGTGGATGCTCTAATAAATACTTTTTGAGCTATTTGCATAGTATGCTAATTTACCAAATTACTATGTATATTAACTACCTGAATGTACATTTGTACGTTAGTCATATGAACAAAAACTAGAAATGATTATCCTAAAACTTTTCCACTGTACCGAAGTCCACTTCTTTTTTATTTTAGTAATATATTAGATCGGTGTAATAAGGACTCCAAGACCGAGTCTTCGAAGAAGGAGCGCGCGTCCTGCTTGTTACACCGTGTCCATTGACGCGTTTTCAACAAGAAAAAACAAGGTCTCAGTTTTGGGGACAACCAAGTCTTGGTGCACGCAAACAAAAGCCAACAATCATTTTCTCGACCGTTTGGCATTTAAAAAAAAATCTACTGAATACTTTCATACCGAGACACAAACATACTGAGATCAAGAAGAGCAAGGTTGGATCAAGTGGTTAACACCCTTGCCTCTGGAGACAGAGGTCAAGGGTTCGATNTTGATCTATGCGCCAGTTTGGTTGGAAGGTTTTGGAAGTAGGATTAGGAGTTGAGTTGAAAACCTTTGTTTTGGTAAGCAAGTGTTCGCATCTTGCATGGCTGTAACTCCTAAAAATTTGCTTTCTATAAAACCCACTAGGGTGGAGTGGATTTGCCTGCAATCCGTTTGTTTTCAATCTACAAGTTCGTGAAGCGTGTTTGTAACTACACAGTCTCTTTTAGTTAAATCATATATCATTAATTTGTGTTTTTGATATTTTCTTTAAAATCTTAAAAAACAAACAAATTAATATATATCTATTTTACTATATATCTCTTGCATCAAATCCAAATTCTAATTCTAATCCTAATCCAACCTCAAATCCAAATCCTAAACGCGTCTGCAAACCAAACGGGCTCTAATATTCATTTGGGCCGAGTTATGGGTTTGAATTCAACTGAGCGGTATAACAAAGAAAAGTTATGGGGTCATTCTTGTTTAATTGTTGCGAGTTAAATTAGATAGAAATTTGAATTATTAATGTAAAGTGTTTTAATTATTAACGAAATTTAGTTTTAGGTTTTGTTTCAATTCGACTTAATTGACTTAATAATGAGAAAAACTAAAATTTATTAAGTCACATGAAAACTGTTTGTTTGTGACTTAATAGAGAAAGATGACTCAATATTAAGTAATAAAACTGAGGGTGTCTGCATGAAATCATCTCTTAATTAAACATGACTTAATAGAAAATTTTAACAAACAAGCCCTTGGTGTTTTAAATATAAAGAAAATAGAAAAAAAAATAAAAAAATAAATAGAAGTTGGTGGTGAAATTGATTCTCTTATTGTACAAGGCTCATGGTGAAGTTGCTTGTAGAGATATAAAATTGATGTGGCAGTGATAAATTTGATCTAAAACAATTGCAAATCTTCAAAAAGGTATCATAAATACAAATAATTTATATATTTCTACTTATGGAATGAACGCGTTTCGCAATGAATTTACAAATCTCAAATTTGAATAGAAAGATAACTTAGACTTAGAATTTTTCATATCGAACTCTTATTCTTCCGTTTAGTCAATTGAAATTTAACAAAACTACTAAAAAGCGTTCTGATTACCTAATACTTTCATTTAATAAAATATTAGTTTTAGACTTCCTTGCATGCACGGAGTTTTTAAGGAAAAGAAGAATTACATGAGTCGTTGCTATATTTATAATCTTGTGTGTTGATTTGCATATCTCGGTCTCCAATGACTTCATTTTGATATTTATAATCTTGTGTGTTGAATTACATGAGTCGTTGCTATATCTATAATCTATGAAATGAATATTAATAAGTTTTATGAATAACAAAAGAAATAATAATAAATTATGTTTCTAAAAAGTTAATATCAAGTCTAGATTAGATGTGACAATTGAAGTTTAAATTTCTATAAAAATTATGGATAATGGCAATCTTACTATTAAGTTCATAAAATTAAACTTGAGACTAGATCTTTTACCAAGTTTGACCTTAAATGTAAATAATCAAACTAATATTATTTTACATATTGAAGCGTGTTAAAAATGGGAAAAGGATGTTAAAAGTGTCCATATAGTGGATTAAGGTTGGATTTTTGTACCTTTTTGGTAATTTTCTCTAATATTATTTTACATTGAAACTCTTAAGTTTAATTAAATTTTCCCTCTCTTTTTCAAATGTTTTTCTTTGCTATTTATACCGTACTTTTTGTGGGGCTTTATTTTTTATTTTATTCTTCTTCTTCTTCTGCTTCTTCTTCTTCCGCTTCTTCTTCTTCCTCTCCTCCTCCTCCGCTTCTGTTGTTGTTGCTGTTGCTGTTGTTGTTGTTTTAACTACTAAACTTTCAAAAATAACTTCTCTCCTTCAAACCTTTTTTTTTTTTTTCAAAATTTTGTCATATGTATTTTTATGATGTTTTGTCTGATGAAATTTAACATCGCTTGACCAATTGAAGCCAAATTTGATTTTTATTGTCAATCAAAAAGCTCAATTTTCAAAACGAGTTCTTGTATTGGTCAATCAAAGAATCCATTCCAATTTTGTATTTTCTCTTATTATATAAAAGATTGTAACCTATGTTACCCGGACACGGCTGAGTGGCCATCATACCCGGGTCGATACGACGCGACACGAATCCGGGTATGAAATCCGGTCCGGACACGCCTCTTTGCGCTTGGGTACGGCAGTCAACTCCGGTGAACGCCGGTCAACATCGGTGTGATACCAGATCTAGGGTTAGAAGGTGAAGGAGAGACTAAAGTGTGAAGTGGAGCCTATATGTTTAATGTTATGTAACCTAACCCTACTAATATATATGATTTATTGGCCCATTTAAAAACACATATAGTAGGCCCAACAAGTAAGTGAGTGGGTTTTAATAAAAACAAGGATGGCTACGAACCGTCGCGATGCGGCGGGGCAGTTGATATATGCTTGAAAACGTGTTGTCTTTCGGTACTGCCTTGCTTTTGTTGTTTACATATTTTGTTTTTGTGTGTAATAGCTATTGCGTTTGGTTAATGAGTCAAGTGTGTGAACGAAAGCCCAAACAGGAGCCCAAACTACTTAGCAACAAAAAGGACAGCTGGTCCCAAACAGGCCACAAAAATGGGCAATGGGCTTTTAAACACCGAATAATACCGGGAACCAATTAGAATGCACCGAATCCACCATACTTAATATATATAGTAATAGACCAAATCACATATGATGTAAATTTTATAACATACAAAAATATATATAATTAAAAAAAATAAAAACATTAATAAAATTATTAGAATATGTTTAAATTTGTTGCACGAATTATCTATATGTATATTTTTTTTGGAAAAATTATTGCCGTATCCGTACCCGAGTCCAAAGTTAGGACGGTGTCCCCGTGTCCTAAATTTTTTTGGATGACGTATCCAACATTCGGATCCGTACCAATATCGGATACCCGTACCCGTGTCAATGTAACATAGATTGTAACGTTATATTTAATGTAAATCAACTACGAAAAACTTAATAACTATGAATGCTTAGATGAAAGTCGTAGATACTATAAACTACATTAAAAATCAGAAAAAAATGATAAAAGAATAAAATAAAAACACTACCGAAATACTCAAACATTAGTCGAGAAAATTTAAGAAATGCATACACAACCACCAAGAAACTATACGAGGGGTGTTTGAGAGTGTATAGTTAACGTTGTTTCAAATTATGTTTTATCCTTAATAAACATATATGTCACTTTTGAAGTATATATCGAAAATAAAGCAAACAATTTACTTTCAGAATGGCACAATAAAAATGACCTCTTACTTTTTTTGAAAAAAAAAAAGAGAAACAAATCTTGTATTCTCAATGCAAACATGGCTTTTGGCAAAGGCAAGTCCCATCTTCTGTCAAAGTCAAGCTGAAATAGGAGACCAACCTTTTTGGCAAGACAATGTGTGTGTTCATCGGTTCGGTTATCGGGTTGTTCGATATATTCGGTTCGATTAGTTCGGTTAAAAAAAATTTCTGGGTAAAACCAAAAACCGAATTGAACGTAATTCAAATTTGATTAAACCGAACCAAATAACTAAAAACCGAACCGAATAACCTAAAACCAAACCGAATAACCCAAATTACATAATTTTAATTATTTATTTTGTTCATTATATAGATTTTTGCACTAATAAAATTTCAAGCTTAAAAAATGTTATAATTATACTATGAAAGTGTTTTAGTGTATTTTTTTATATAAATATATGAAAATTATATGTGAATTCGGTTTTCAGTTCATTGTGACAAAACCATATCCGAACCGAGAACCGAATATTTATTTCGGTTCGGTTCAGTTTGACAAATTCGGTTCGGTTTCGGTTTCGGTTTTTGGTTTGTGTGGGTGAAACCTGAATTCTGCGCACCCCTAAAAATTACTAGATAAAAATATGTATTCAAAGGAACAAAAAAAGGACATAGCCAGATTAAGCTTGGGCTGAGGAAAGAGTTGAGAGTGCAACCCCCATAATATCTATAACGCACTTTAACGAGTTGGCTGTAACCTGGAATTTGATAAGTTATGCAAAACCAAATATAAAACCAAACATCAGTGCGAATGTTACTGTTTAATTTGTCGATATCGACTTTAAAAAAAATCGTTATGTAAGAATAATAATGGATGGTCGGTGGAAGCTGACTATATATTCATAATACCCACCACCAGCAACTTCTGGATTTATAAATGTGTATTAATTGAATATCAGCTTCCTTTCTTTGCACATCTTTTTGTAACTTTTATTTATTTATTTATTTATTTTATTTTTATTTATTTTTTGTTAAATTGATAAACAGATAATGTCTTCGCGCATCCACGACCTTGCTCACTTAAAAATCCCCCTTGAAAGTATACTATCAGCCACCAACAACTTTGATGAAAGAAATGTTGTCGCCCGAGGTGGAATTGTTAAGACATACAAGGGAGAGCTCTTGTGGTCCGGTGAGTTGATAATTATAGATGCTCGGAGGTTTAAAAAGGATAGAGATGAAATGTTTTGGACTGAGGTTTCAATGCTTTCAAGTCTCAAGCACCAAAATCTGGTCTCATTACTTGGCTTTTGTGATGAAAATGGTGAAAAAATCATCATAACCAGGCTTGAGATGAGGGGAAGTCTCGGCAACTGTCTAAGTGATGCTACGTTGCTGACATGGGTGCAAAGATTGAAGATATCTGTCGGTCTTGCGCAAGCGTTGAGCTACATTCATTATGATGAGCCACGCAATTTTAGCGTAATACATCGAGAAATCAACAGTGCCACAGTTTTATTAAATGATAACTTCGAGCCTAAGTTATCTAGCTTTTTTACGTCAGTGAAAATTGAAGCATCTCAAAGGCACTGTTCTTTTCATACTAGTAAAATATGGAATATGAATGGGTATACAGACCCAACTTATGAAAAGACTAAAAGTGTGAACCACAAGACCGACATATACTCCTTTGGGATAGTATTGTTTCAACTACTTTGTGGTAGGAATGCAGTAATCGCCAATGACACTAACAAGTATTTGGCTCCGGCGGCCATTCTCCATTACAAAGAGAAAAAACTTGATAAAATAATTGATTGGGATTTATGGAAACAGATGGATCCGCAATCATTCAACGTTTTCGCCGAGACAGCGTATCAATGTTTGAATGAAGAAGAATCTCAACGCCCAAGTATAGATGAGACTGTCACACGACTTGAAAAAGTGTTGGAACTTCAACTGGAACATCAAAATGCGGTAAAACAGTTTTTCTCTTCCATCTTTCTACCATAATAACTACTCCTACTACTTTATATTTATTAGGTGTTCATCAAAATCTAGATTGTTGTGTGAGTCATTAGAACGTTAGTTTTTCATGAAGAAAATGGCATTTTTTTGTTTCTTTTTAACATATGATGAACAACATTGCTAACTGGGATAAATATCTTTTAAGATCGTAAAGAACAACAATTTATGAAGCATTTTTGATTGGATCCGTGACGGGTCGAAACCACACGGACCAGATCTGTAACAAAAATGAAAATGTACTGAATCTACAGGAACCATTTATGTACTAACTCAAATAATTAAATTACAGATGTACTATATATAAATCACTAGTTATAATACCCGTGCACGCACGAGGTTTTGACATAAAATTTTTTAACATGTATTTAATACCGAATATATTGTCTTAAAATGTTTTGAACTTTACACTTATTAATTTAGTATAAGTCAAATTTATTTTGCAATAACAATGCGTATTAAAAACAGTCGCAACACCTCTAAAAAACAGTCGTAATAAAAATTTCTGATAATTATACATCTATTAATTTTGTTTGTTCGAACTTGACACATTAAGAGACTGAGAATACAAGTTCAGCACCAAGTATGCTAAAGTTGTAACCATAAAACCCCCGAAACTACACCTGATGCATCAACTACGGATTTACTTTGAAGGTTACTTAGAACATATATTTGATATAATAAATTTGACTTATACTAAATTAATAGATATAAAGTTCAAAACATTTTAAGACAATATATTCGGTATTAAATACATGTTAAAAAAATTTATGTCAAAACCCCGTGCACGGGTATTATAACTAATACTCATGTAATTTTAAACAAAGTTAATACTATAAAGTATAAGCGGTCTAAAGTGTAAGGGCGTATTTGTGTTTTTTTCTAAAGTTATTAAAAAACATGGAAACTTGTAATTTTACACTTAGCTTCATATATTTTATTTAAAATTCAACCACTAAAGTTTTATTAATTACTTGCTCTTTTTTTAAGTTTTTGTTTTCATAAATTCGACACCTATATTTTTATGCATTTTTTTTTCTTAACCAAATTTCTCCACCAAATTTATTAAGTTTGACCAAAATCAATTTAATTTTGACTTTCTATTAATTATATTGCTCGATTTCGCCTACGTGGCAAATTCGAGCTCTCCTATTGGTCTAATTTTTTTTTCAATGAGAAGGGTTTTCTAAAAACACTCCGAAATGATGTAATTCTTTTATTATATAAAAGATGAATTAAAATAGTAACAACATGCATCTACAACTAATTTAATAGTTTAAATACTGTTTAATACTCAAACTTTTATATTTTTCGTTTGTAACCTATAAACTTTGTTTCTCGCAATAAATACAAATTGAACCTGCAACGTCACACAAAAATCATAAGTTTGCAAGTATAATTGTTTGCCGCTATACACCGTCGTTTTACGTGGGTATTCGTTTAGTGTTTAGTAATGTCTTGAGTAAATTACATAAATGGTCACTATGGTTTGTTGATTTTCACATTACAAGTTCAGTCATTAAGGTTTTAAATCGTTACAGATCCAGTCCAATTGTGTTACATAAATGGTCACTGTGGTTTTGATAAAATTACATAAATGGTCACTGAAGTTGAAAGAATTTGTAAGGATTTGAAACCTTAATAACTAACCTTGTCAAAATAAAAGTTCAGTGGCTAAATGTGAAATAATTGACAAACCATAGTGACGATTTATGTATTTTACTCTAATGTCTTGTTTACAATTAGATATGTTATCGAGGGAAGAGATCTAGTGAGAAAAATAATTAAAATAAGAATGTTGAGAAGAATATTTAGGGTCCGTTTTGTATGTTCACGGGTTTAGAATAGGATTTAGAATTGGTATAGAATGAAAGAAAATGATGAGAGAGAGATAATGGGGACAAAAGAAAAATATTAATTATATATAAAAGATTGTTTTTTTATTGTTTTGAACTAATATTTATAATATAAAAGTATGCCAAATAATAAAAAAACAAAATGCTCAAACTTGTGGTGGAGAATTTTTGTAGAGACATGACCCACAAGTATTTAACTAAAACCTACCAATTATAGTGGAATGAGTTTAAGGGTATCAACTCATCTTTTTATTCCATTGTAGTGGGTCCATTATGAACCAAACATAAAATTCAAGAATGAAAGGATTCCTTGAATCCCACACCCTCAAAACAAACGGGCCCTTAGCCTTTCATTTTAAATAAAAAAAGAAAATTTAAGTGGAAATGCATTTAATTTTTTACTTGCATCTTAAATATGCAATTATAGTTTCTTCTCATCCTTTTTCATTTCAAGTGTACTTATTATTTGATCCTAACTCATATTATCATTATGTTATTGTGTTCAAACGATCGTTTGTTTCATAAAATACTAAACTGATTATACTTTAAAATTACTCCATTAATCGATGGTTTCTTCATCCTAATTTTTTGATTTTTGGAAAAGAGAATTTTCACAAAATTAAAGCAAACAACCACAAAAACCGTAAAAAATCGTGACTAATATATCCGGTCGATACCAAATTAAAAGGAACAAAACGCTGAATTGCATGATGTAACTACTTTTACATAGACAATTAATATATTAAAAAAAATTCAAATTAAAAAAAGTGGGGTTGAATATTTTACAATTAAATTTAATAAATAATATACAAAATTAGTAATTTACTTTTAATTAAAATTTCATATGTTGTCAACTTCTTACTTTCAGGCTTCTTAGAAATTACAATATTTTTATCGGATCTTAAATTCAATATTTAAATAAGATGCATATTGAAAGCTAAAAAATTATTATACTATATAACAAACATAAATAAGAATTTCATGACGGCATGAACATGCTGTCCCAAAACACTCTGTCGCAACACACACAACTTTTAAATTAATTCACGTTTTTATTTGATAAACAGATAATGTCTTCGCGCATCAACGACCTTGCTCACTTGAAAATCCCCCTTGAAAGTATACTATCAGCCACCAACAACTTTGATGAAAAAAATGTTGTCGGCGGAAGTGGAATTGTAAAGATATACAAGGGAGAGCTCTTGTGGTCCGGTGAGTTGATAATTATCGGTGCTGGGAGGTTTAATAAGGATAGAGATGAAAAGTTTTGGACTGAGGTTTCAATGCTTTCAAGTCTCAAGCACCAAAATCTGGTTTCATTAGTTGGCTTTTGTGATGAAAATGGTGAAAAGATCATCATAACGAGTGGTAAGATGAAGGGAAGTCTCAGCAACTATCTAAATGATGCTACGTTGTTGTCATGGGTGCAAAGATTGAAGATATCGGTCGGTCTTGCGCAAGCGTTGAGCTACATTCATTATGACGAGCCACGCGATTTTAGTGTAATACATCGAGACATCAGCAGTTTCACAGTTTTATTAAATGATAGCTTCGAGCCCAAGTTATCTTGCTTTGATACGTCAATGAAAATTGAAGCATCTCAAAGGCACCATTCTTTCCATACTAGTAAAGTATGGAGTACGAATGGGTATACAGACCCAGCTTATAAAAAGACTAAAAGTGTGAACCACAAGACCGACGTGTACTCCTTTGGGATAGTATTGTTTGAACTACTTTGTGGTAGGAAAGCAGTAATCGCCACTAACAAGTATTTGGCTCCAGCGGCCATTCTCCATTACAAAGAGAAAAAACTTGATGATATAATTGATTGGGATTTACGGAAACAGATGAATCCGCAATCATTCAACATTTTCGCCGAGACAGCGTATCAATGCTTGAATGAAGAACAATTTCAACGCCCAAGTATAGATGAGATTGTCACAAGACTTGAAAAAGTGTTGGAACTTCAACTGGAACATCAAAATGCGGTAAAACACTTTTTTCTCTTCCATCTTTCTACCATAATAACTACTGTATATTTATTAGGTGTTCATCAAAATCTAGATTGTTGTGTACTTGTGTGAGTCATTAAAAGTTTTTCATGACGAAAATGGCATTTTACTGTTTCTTTTTAACATAGGGAGAACAACGTACATTGCTAACTGGGATAAACAACTTTTAAGATCGTAAAGAACAACAACTTAGCATGTGGTGAATTGTTCATTGGACACTAAAATAATATGCATAATGGTTTATTATTTGTCCATAAATATTTTAATTAAACAAAGATTTTAGTCTCTGATCAACACTATTATCCTTACTGGAATATGATGAATACTGTTACAAACTATTAACAATGTGATGAACAAACTTTTTAGCCTTTGATGATCATATTTGGGTCATTAAAACTGTTACTTGTAACTTTTTTAAAATATCACTACTACTTATAAAATACTTGAAAACTTAAAATTTCTTAAAAATGAGAAAAATTGGTTCCCTAAAATACCACTTAATATAATTAGAATTAACTACATAATGCTCACTGCGGTCCATTTTTTATTTTTGTCATGGATGTCGTCCGTGTGGTTTCGATCCGTCACGGATCCAGTCCAAAACCGTATGGATCCAAACACCAGTAATGAAAAAGAAAAATGGACTGAATCTGTAACACCCGACAAACCACAGGGAACATTTATGAAGCATTTTGGACCGGATGAGTGACAGGTCGAAACCACACGGACCAGATTCGTAACAAAAATGAAAAATGGACTGAATCCGTAAAACCCGGTAAACCACAGGGACCATTTATGTAGTAACTCAAATAATTAACTTGCGTCTATACTACTATATATTGAGCACGGATTAAAAACTGTAACAACATGCATTTACCACTAATTTATTAGTTTAAATATTGTTTAATACTCAAACTTTTATATTTTTTATTTGTAACCTATAAACTTTCTTTTTCGCTATGAATACAAACCGAACCTTCGCAAGGTCAACCAAAACCACGCGTTTGCAAGTATAATTTGCCGTTATACACCGTCGTTTTGCGCGTGTATTCGTCTAGTGTTTAATAATGTCTTGCTTAAAATTAGATATATTATCATAGGAAGAGATCTAGTGAGAAGAAATTTAAAATGAGAAGGGTGAGAAGAATATTTAGCCATCCATTAAAAAAAAGAAAAAAAAAAAGTGAAAATGCATCTATTTTTGTGCATGCATCTTAAATATGTAATTATAGTTTCTTCTCATCCTTTTTTATTTTAAGTGTACTTCTTATTTGATCCTAACTCATTATCATTATGTGAATGTGTTCAAAAGATTGTTTGTTTCATAAAACATTAAAATGATTATACATTAAAATTAACTCCATTAATCGATGGTTTCTTCATCGTAATTTTTTGCTTTTTCGAAAGAATTTTTCCACAAAAGAAAACAACCACAAAAACTGTAAAAATCGAGACTACTATATCCCGGTCGATACCAATTTAAAAAGAACAAAACGTTGAATTATACACGGACGGAGCCAGGACCATATAACATACAAAATTACTAAAAAAAGTGCGGTTGAATATTTTATAATTAAATTTAATAAATAATACACGAAATTACTAATTTACTTTAAATTAAAATTTCCATATGTTGTCAACTTCTTACAAATTACAATCTTTTTATGGGTTAAATTCAATATTTAAATAAGATGCATACCGGAAGCTAAAAAATTACTATTAAACTATAACAATC
Source organism: Artemisia annua (assembly GCA_014162995.1). Taxonomy (NCBI): domain Eukaryota; kingdom Viridiplantae; phylum Streptophyta; class Magnoliopsida; order Asterales; family Asteraceae; genus Artemisia; species Artemisia annua. The sequence continues at coordinate 259,854 of LBNU01039488.1, forward strand.
ATAAAATAAGAATTTCATAACGGCATGAACATATATGCTATCCCAAAACACTCTGTCGCAACGCACACAACTTTTAAATTAACTCACGTTTTTATTTGATAAACAGATAATGTCTTCACGCATCAATGACCTTGCTCACTTGAAAATCCCCCTTGAAAGTATGCTATCAGCCACCAACAACTTTGATGAAAAAAATGTTGTGGCCAGAGGTGGAATTGTAAAGAAATACAAGGGAGAGCTCTTGTGGTCCGGTGAGTTGATAATTATCGATGCTCGGAGGTTTAATAAGGATAGAGATGAAATGTTTTGGACTGAGGTTTCAATGCTTTCAAGTCTCAAGCACCAAAATCTGGTTTCATTACTTGGCTTTTGTGATGAAAATGGTGAAAAGATCATCATAACGAGGGGTATGATGAAGGGAAGTCTCAGCAACTATCTAAATGATGCTACGTTGTTGTCATGGGTGCAAAGATTGAAGATATCGGTCGGTCTTGCGCAAGCGTTGAGCTACACTCATTATGACGAGCCACGCGATTTTAGTGTAATACATCGAGACATCAGCAGTTTCACAGTTTTATTAAATGATAGCTTCGAGCCCAAGTTATCTTGCTTTCATACGTCAATGAAAACTGAAGCATCTCAAAGGCACCATTCTTTCCATACTAGTAAAGTATGGAGTACGAATGGGTATACAGACCCAGCTTATGAAAAGACTAAAAGTGTGAACCATAAGACCGACGTGTACTCCTTTGGGATAGTATTGTTTGAACTACTTTGTGGTAGGAAAGCAGTAATCGCCAATGACACTAACAAGTATTTGGCTCCAGCGGCCATTCTCCATTACAAAGAGAAAAAACTTGATAAAATGATTGACTGCTATTTATGGAAACAGATGGATCCGCAATCATTCAACGTTTTTGCCGAGACAGCTTATGAATGCTTGAATGAAGAACAATCTCAACGCCCAAGTATAGTTGAGATTGTCACAAGACTTGAAAAAGTGTTGGAACTCGCGCATGAAAACAGGCCTGTAAGACTTCTTTTCTCTCATTCATCTTTCTATACTATATATTTGTTTCCGTATATACAACTTCACGGCTTCACTCCATTTGTTTCGGTATATACATCTTCTTTTTTCTGTTTCATCTTTCTAACACAATAATTAATAGCCCTTTGATATTATGTCTTCTGTTGCTGGACCTCACCGAATTTTACTACCCCGAATATATGCTACAAAACTCAAGTTAAGATATGACCAAAGTAGACCATATTTGCTCAGTTATTTTAAGAAGAATGTGGCAGGCGTTTGGCCTATCGAATTAGCAATTTGGTGTAGAAACAAGAATATTTTTATTTCAAGTTTCGGCTGTGATAAAGTTGTATTAGAAGTGCGTGTATCACTTGAGACTATTTTACTTTCAAAAATACAACGTCAGAAGTTTTTCAATAGCTACTATTTTGACACCAAAAGAAATGTATATAGGATATGACGTTGACAATAATATCTTCAGGGGCAAAAAGTAAGTAACATACTCAAAATCAAACAGCAAAAGATCTTTATTGTAAAAAAATATTGCAATGCTAACACTCTGCTTTCTAGATTCATAAAATAAAAGGAGATTAAAGAAAACAAGTGAAGGACTCAAATACAAAGGGGAACTTTATAGTTGATTGCTAAGCAAAATCAAATACAATATTATGTAGCCATGTANTTTGGACGGATATTTCGATGCTATCTAGTCTCAAGCACAAGAATCTTGTTTCTATTGTTGGGTTTTGTAATGAAGTTGGTGCAGAGACCATCATTTACAAATACGAGTCCAGGGGAAGGCTCAACAACTATCTAAGTAACCCGATGTTGTTGACATGGGTGAAAAGATTGGAGATATCTGTGGGTGTTGCACATGCCTTGAGTTACATTCATTATGACGAGTCACGCGATTTTAGCGTTATACACCGGAACATCAGCAGTTGCACAATTCTATTAAATGATGACTGGGAACCCAAGTTATTTGAATTTCAGCATTCCATGAAGATTAAAGCATCTGAAAGGAACCATTCTTTCCATATTGATCCAGTTTGGTGTACGAAAGGGTATACAGACCCAACATGTCTAGAGACAAAAAGTGTGAACCACACGTCAGATATCTACTCCTTCGGGATATTGTTGTTTGAACTATTGTGTGGTAGGAAATCAGTTATTGACGACCATGATAATAAGTATTTGGCTCCAGCGGCCATTTTCCATTATAGAAAGAAAATAGTCAATGAGATGATTGACCCGGATCTATGGAAACAAATGGATCCGCAATCATTCAACGTTTTCACAGAAACAGCGTATGGCTGCTTGAATGAAGAACAATTGCAACGCCCAAATATAGGTGAGATTGTCGCAAGACTTGAGAAAGCATTGGAACTCCAAATGGCAGGCGAAAATAGGCTTGTAAGTCGTTTTTTTATTTTTTTTATTTTATTTATTTATTTATTTATTTTTTAATTTATTATTATTATTTTATCTCTTGAAACCTTTATGTCATAATAACTAATCTATTCAGAATAACTTATTATTTATGATTAATAATGACAGTCTATTTATTACTGTATTTATGATACTAAAGGAACACTCAGTAGTTGCGGCTGAAGTTGAAAGTACATCATCCAGTCAAGAGAAGGTAATTTTTTTCTTCCTTCTTTCTTATAACTCTTTTTGTAAGTCACTGATCGAAATTTTGAAAAAGAATTGAGATTCTCCTTGTGTTGAAGACTTGAAGCCAATGATATGCCACGGTTTGTCTAAAGTTGGGGAAAAATCACATTTACCAACTGTTGTTCTAACATCTAGCTATTCTCGAGTGTAATACACAAGACCCTCTTTTTTAAGCATCTCCCAACATTTTTTCTTTTTGATAAAGTTTTATGATGGAGTTATTTACCTCAGTTTAGTGTTTAACCCTATCAATTTGCACACTTTTTAATGGCGTCTTGTTCGATACATATAGGGATCAGTTACCTCCGTCTTTACAGGCGTTGAATCCCATGTCAGCAAAAAGACAATGTCGTCCCCCAAAGATCTTTCTCGGTCAAAGCTCAGCTTTGAAGATATACAATCCGCAACCAATAGATTTGCTCAAGAAAATGTCATTAAAGAACTTGGGTTTGGAAAGATTTTGAAAGGCCGTCTCTTGCAGTCCAAACAGTTCAACGATATTATTGTGAAGGCATTCTTTTCTACATTTGTAAATGATAAGAGAAAAGAATTTTGGACAGAGATTTCAATGCTTTCAAGTCTCAAACATAAGAATCTAGTGTCTCTTATTGGCTTCCATGATGATACGCCTAACAAGTTTATCATATACAAGAAGGAGGCCAATGAAAGTCTAGACAAATATCTAAATGACCAGACCCTCACATGGATGCAAAGGTTGAAGATATGTCTTGGTGTCGCAAATGCATTGAGTTACATCCACTATGACGCTGGACGTGATTTTAGTGTCATACATTGCAACATCACGAGCTCAAACATTTTACTAGATGACAAAGTTGAACCCAAGCTATCTGGTTTTGAACGTTCATTGAAAAATACAGTAGCTCGGAGGCACCGTCTTCTTCTTACTCGTGATATTATTGAAAATGTATACATGGACCCAAAATATAAAAAGACCGGTGGTGTGACCCACAAGTCTGATGTGTATTCATTGGGTGTTGTACTATTTGAAGTCTTGTGCGGAAGGAGTGCAGTAGATGAAGATGAGTTGGGAGAGGGGTTATTAAGTAAACTGACCAAATCTTGTTTGGATGATTTGATCAATCCACGTTTACTAAAACAGATGGATCCAGAAGCATTCAGAATCTTCTCAGAGACAGTATTTTACTGCTTACACGAGGAACGGGCAAAGCGTCCACATATAGATCAGGTTGTCAATAGACTTGAGAAAGCTTTGCAACTCCAGTGGAAACATGAAAATCAAGTTGACAGTACATCATTCAATCGTTTGAAGGTAATTTTTTTTTTCATTAAACTTTTGATTTGATGCCGATTATCCTAATTAATAAAAAAGCTAGAGTTACTCTATATTACTAGTTGTTATTTTCTGGTTTAACTAACACACTATTAAAACTGTGATGTTGCAATATATGACACTAATTTCACACACTATGGCCCAATTAACTTTTTCTTTCTTTTTTATAGTTTCGTTATTCAGGCAAACCACAAATCAAATGTAATATTCTTTTTTTTTACTTTTATCTAGAAACGACTAATATCTTTACAAAAGTCATCCAAGATGGGAAACCGATAACAGCATCATATACAAACCTCCAACCTATACACAATAACAAACTATGAAACTAATATGCTTAAACTTGGGCCTAATTCATTTAGTATATGAAAGATGGCATATGTATTTTATCTCTCCGGGTCTTCAAATTTTAATCTTGTCACATGTCTTGATCTTTTGTTAGATGTATCTTTGGACGTTCTCATTTTTTATAAATGTTAGTCAATTTTAATTTTTTTCTTTAATTTCACTACGCTCCTTACTAACATTACTGTGGTGCTGCATACCTCCATAAAGTTGCAGGAGAAGAATTTGGAACACTTGAAGATCGGACTAGATGTTATAAATGAGGCTACCAAGAATTTTGACGACGCATATTGCATCGGTTCAGGCGGATTCGGTAAAGTATACAAAGCAGATCTTGAACATTTCGATTGCAGTAATTCCTCATCGATAGATGGTGTGAATAAGTGCGATTTACCCAGAAAACGAAGCACGGTAGCCATAAAGCGCATTCATAATCAAGAAGGAGAACAAGGGTTCATTTCAGAAATTGAAACTCTAACTACTTGTAAGCACGATAACATAATCAATCTTCTTGGCTTTTGTTATGAAGGTAATGGTTCAATGATCCTAGTGTACGAGCATGCTTCGAAAGGAAGTCTTGAAAACTATTTGGGAAACAGTGATGCAATGACCAATCTTACTTGGGTGCAACGTTTAAAAATATGTCTCGGTATTGCACATGGTTTGAATTACATTCACAACAACACAGATCATGGCAAACAAAAGATGATACACCGTGACATCAAAAGCGATAATATTCTATTGGGAAATAATTGGGAGGCAAAGATTGCGGATTTTGGGCTCTCCAAATTCCACCCAGCGGATCAAGCAGCCAGCACTATCTATACCAATATGATTGCAGGTACATATGTGTATTTGGATCCAGAATATGAGAAGTATGGCAAGCTAAATAAGAAATCTGACATTTACTCTTTTGGAGTGGTGTTATTTGAGATCTTGACCGGGAGGTTGGCCTATGATTTTGATAAGGGGATTGCACCCATTGCACGACATCATTTTGAGAAGGGAAGATTAATGGAAATTGTTGATCACAAGATAAAGGAAGAAACTGATGAACATATCTTTTCTTTAAGTAAAGGACCCAATAAAGAGTCTTTGGACATATTTTCAAACATCGCTTTTCGATGTATAGCAGAAACTCAAGTGAAACGTCCATCAATAGATGTTGTCATCAACGAACTCAAAAAAGCGTTAAAACTTCAGGTATGAAATGGATTTAAAATATAACTTTATAATCTCCTCGTATTCTTCATCATAGTATGTGACATTTCATATATTTTACTTTGTGTAAATACTATTTTAATCCTCAGACTACTACTCGATTTTCCATTTAAGTTTTTTTTAGACCTTTACTTTTGTGACCTATTATTTTAACATGAACTTGCAGAATGACTGAATGAGAAACTAAAATTGAAAATAAACATCTGAACGCATTTTAGATGGCAAGTAGGTCATTCTGTTTTTAACTTACCAAGTCGACTGACTCTCCATTGATTCACAGGAGAACCACAAGGACAGCCTCAAACTGTCACTTGAAGACATAAAGTTGGCAACGCAAGACTTCAGTCAAGACAATATCATTGGACATGGAGGTTTTGGTAATGTGTACAAAGGAGTTACTCACTCTGATGGACATAATATAGCTGCAAAGCGGTTGGATAGGAAGTCTGCTGAAGGAGAAGCTGAATTTATGACAGAGCTGGAAATCCTTATGGAGTATAAACATGTAAATGTCATTGGTCTTGTAGGCTATTGTGATGAAGAGAATGAGAAACTTATTGTTTATGAGTACGCATCCATGGGAAGTCTTGATAAGTACCTAAGCAATGATAGTCTCATGTGGGTGATGCGGCTTAGAATATGCATCGATATTGCAATCGGGTTGGAGTTCCTTCATGGAAATGTTACAAGTCCAGAAATGGTGATACATAGGGACATCAACAGCAGCAATATTCTACTGTTTGATGATTGGAAAGCAAAAATTACTGATTTTGGGCTTTCCTTAGTATGTCCCACAAGTCAGGACGTAGATTATCTCATCGACAATGTTACAGGCACAATCGGCTATCGTGACCCACTATACTCGAAAACAGGCTTCTTAACCAAAGAATCTGATATATTCTCACTTGGTGCAGTTTTATTTGACATATTGTGTGGGAAACTATCATCTGAAAAACTAGATGATGAGTATTCTTATTTACCCTTTTTGGCTAAACAACACTGTCATGAAGGAAAACTTGACGATTTAGTGTTTGAGGGTATAAAAGAACAAATTGTGCCACAGTCATTTGTAACTTTTACAATGATTGCCCTTCAATGCTTACATCACAAGAGAGAAAGACGACCAACAGCTAAAGAAGTGGTCATACAACTTAAGAAAGCATTGGAATTCCAGGTAATTATTTTCTATATTTTGACAAAGTTGGCCTTTAACTATATATCCATTTAAACTCTTAGAAAGTAATTGTATGAAAGTATGAAACATGAGTTTACTGATTGATTAATGCATATCCAGGAGGATTATGACATATGGGAGAGCAAATTGCCTAAAGACTATAAAGAAATAATCCAGATGTCAAAGTGCCCTGAAGATTATTCTATCATCAAGAAAGAGGATCTTTACAACATATTTTCTAAAGGAATCCTCCTTCAACAGGACAAAGTGGTAATTGATTCGTTTATATATCTCAATTATTTTGTGTTTCCACTTTCCAGTGTTTTATGCATCTTTTACTTTTTGAGGGACAGTTAAAAATCTTACATGCATTTATACATAATACAAATCGAGTCTAAATTGATTTATGTCGTATAACAGCTGCTGTCATTCGATGGTAAACGAGAAAGAAATGAAATGGTGTCAGCAACAACGTTTTCATATAAAAACAGTTGTCCACTTAAGTGGCAATCTCTTCCGGAATCGAGGTTCTTCTCTCTTTCTCTCTACCCTCGTTATTATAAACTTATAATATATCTATCTTCTTTATTGTTAAATACAGTTACAAGCTATATACGGTAGCATAATAGTTTGTTTAGATATATAGTTTTTACTTTTTTTATATTAACAAGTTTTAGTTTTAGGGAAAAAATAGACAAAATATAAATCTTTTCGTTAGAAATTGGATATGCAGGCTGAGTGAAAACTAGTGGACAGCCACATGCATTGACAAATTTGGTATTTTTATGTTACCTAATATACCCCATGTTTGGTGTATCGATGAAATGTTAATTTCTGCTCTTTGGAGTCCGTAGCTTGTTTTTTTTCTAATAGGTGGTTGTGGTATGCCCCTGTTTTGGGTCCTCTAGCTATTTTCACGACCATGAATGTTAAATTTGGCAGCATCTTGCTAGTCGATTTTATAAAGCCACTTAGTGCAGAATGAAGGGGACGACCTTGAGATTGCGTTGGGATGAACATCGGGCGCTTTGGGGCTGTTTTTGGTTAAAACCAAGCCTCAAACCGAAAATTTGTATTTTACGTATTTCAAAACCAAACCTTGAACCGAAGTCGGTTTGGTTTTTCCAGTCTTTGGTTTTTTTGGTTTCGGTTATTGGAAATGTTCTTTTTATTTTTCCATTCAAGGTCAAGCCTTCCTAATGGTATAAACTTGATTTCACAATTATTAGCCGATAACAAAATTAAATGTATTTGAGTTCATTTTTGCTTCGAAAAACAAAATAGACATTACATATAACGACAAGAGAAACTCTGTTTTGGCGGGACAATTGATATGCCATAAAGAAAAAGGCTTAATGATCCCTGCTGTAAAACAGCAGGGTACTTATCTGCTGTTGCATTATAGCCAAGGGTATATTGTGTGTAATTCAACATCTTGAAGGGTTAAAATGTAAGTTTAAAAAAAAATGCCCTTGCTGCAGGTAACTTATCTACTGTACACTGCTGTGTGTATCTCTTATTTTATAAGGTTGTGTTTGGTAAAAGTAGCAGTAGCAGTGAGCAGTAGCTGTGAGCTGTAGCCGTGAGCAGTAGCCGTGAGCAGTAGCTGTTTTTTAAATAAAAACGTTTGCTAACATAGCTGTAGCTGTATTTATTTATATGTAAAATGACGTAAAAGGACATATACATATTTCAACAGAAAATGCTCTAAATAAATAATAAATTTACGTTTACATGCCGGAAATTTCATACGCCAATAAATAACATGATATCAATGAATTTTCCTAGCTAAACATAGTGTTATATTAGGGATGGGGTAGGGGGTATTTTAGCTACTGTTTTGTGCGAAATACACTTAATTTACGGTACGTGAACGTAACTTTAACTGAAAATGCAAACTTTAACTGTTCCTATAGGAAAATCACTGAGAGAAACTTAGTACGAGGATCATTCCATACCATCATTCTATCTTCATGATATTTTGCTCATATTTACTGTTTTTAGAGCTGTGAGTTAACCAACCTAAGTATTCTATCTTCATTCTAGCTGTTGAACCCTAATCAATTTCACAGTAGCTAAAGAATAAGTCATATTAGCCCTATATATTTAACACATATCTTCATGATAAAAAGCTTTAGTCTTTATTACTAATATTTGGTGTGCCGTCATTTAACATAGTGTTATAAAAGTGCAAACTTTAACTGTTCCTTTCATTTCTAGTTACAGGTACGTGATACACATTAGGGGTTTTATTAGGGATGGGGTAGGGGTATTTTAGTCATTGAATATATCCACAGCTCTTGTAAATATCCACAGCTTCAAAATGAAGCATTGAGAAATTAGCTTTCCTAAAAAATTGCTACAACTCATTGCTCTTTTGCCAAACAAACATCAAAAATAAAAAAGCTCATTCTCATCGCTCATTGCCCCAAAAAGCTCCAAAAAAGCTCCGTACCAAACATAGCCTAAGTGTTTGCAAAGCAGTGACAACAAGCCATTTGCCTTATTTATTTATTTATTTTTTTTTCCCTGATTTTTATCGAATTAAATTGTAATAAATAATGGAATATATTGCCTTTTATAAATAAGAGTATTTTAGTAAATCCTGTTTTCTCATTCTGTAAGTTTTAAGTAAAATAGTTTTTGCTATAGATTTTGTCGAAAATTATTAAATTTAAAAGTAGAAGTGTATATTTTGCGGGAGTAAAAGCTATGACTGATGAAGACATGGATATTTATTGATAATACGTGCAGGTTCGATACAGTAGTGGAGATGTTTGATACTTCTAACCTGATGATCGAAATCAAGACAAGAGCTCAATTTTTATCTCCAAATGTTGTTTATGGGGTCTATTTAGTCTTCAAGTTTCATGACTCGAGAAACTTGTCAAGTAAACCTCTGTTCGTTAACCTAAAGTATAAAAATGGGAGCGAAAGTCTACATGCATACTTTGCAACATGGAGAGACAAGGAATGGATGATGATTGAGTTGTATCGATTTTTGAATGAGAAAAAAGATGTTTATAAGTTTCTCACTTGAGGGTTTCTCATCGTACTATTGTGGAGATGGTACAATTTATGTCGAAGGCATTGAATTTCGAGCCATTAACAATGTAAGTTTGAAAATACTCCTTGGTTCCTAATTTATATTCCTTTCTATATATTATATAAAGGGATGGATATATGGAGAAAAATTAAATCATGTTCTAAGTTACATGCGTATACCATGATTCTTATACAGGTGAAAAATGAAGAAATCGGAAAGTTTAAGGAAGTCCAACAAGTCCTGAAATCAAACTTCAATGCGGATCAGGTGCAACAATTACCAGCTAAGTTTGAAGAAATATTTAGGAAATACGGTAACCGTGACGAATTGTTTTGGTTTGGCGAAGTAAATGGAATGAAACTTCTTATGCTTTCGGCCAAGGCAGCTTTATACAAATATTCTAATGTGGATCTTTTTACTTCAAAACCATCACCCCAGTCCAGGTTTGCTTTTTAACAAACTTTTCTTGACTGTACATTCACTATGAGCTCATCTATGGTTACCCAAATATTTAAAAAATTTCTCATCAAATACTAGATTCCATAAATCTAGATCTTAACCTTCTTTATGGTCTAATAACATATCGATGATTCATGAATAGATGGTTGACAAAAGTTTCATTTTTCAGATTTGGTTTTTTGTGTCTTCAAGTTTTACATTGTTTTGTAATCTTATAATATACCGTTAATGCAGATTTCGGAAGGTGGTTGAGTTTTTACCACAAACAGTATTTCGTATCAATTGCACAATTGAAAGTCAAATGTTATCCCCTGATACACACTACAGGTGTTACCTTGTGTTCAAGATTTCTGAAAAATGCCAGGGCTTGCATTGTCCGGTGAAAGTACGAGATCTACTCCACCAAGAAAACAACGAGGCTGAATATTTCTATTTTATTACCCCAAGCCGATTGAATACCAATGATATTACTCGGGTACCAAAACAAAGGGAAGATGGATGGATGGAGATTCAGCTTTGGAACTTTAACTCAACTCATGAACTTGAGAATGATTCTCTTTCGATTAATATAAAGTTTACGAGTCTTGAAGGACCTATGTCTGGTCTCATTGTTTGTGGCCTTGAGTTTCGGCCATTGTAAAACAATATTTAGTATTATTTGTTTTTACTCAGTGTGGAAAAGGCTTTTGGTGTTGCACCCGGATAATTATAGAAAGAGTAAATTTCAAACACTTTTTTTATTATTATTATTTATTATTTTTTTAAAGTGTTTTTAACATCCAATAAATTTTATTATTCCAAAAAACATTTAAGTACATAGGATGTAAGTGAATATCACATCTCAGCCCGTTACATAGACGGAAAAACAAATGCACCATTTCTGCTTCAAACCAAACTTATCATGTCTAAACACTTTTCGCGCATGAGACTTATAAAAGTGTGCTACTAAACACATACGAGTAATATTTAGAGCATGATATCAGTAGTTAAATTTAAACAAGACCAACCACCGTTTCAGTTAAATAAAGTCAAATTCTTCGTGCAACCAAAAACTATGCAAAATATTAATCGATATTGACACATAATGAAAAAAAATATGTAAAATCTCGTGTGTGAACGGGTATTATAACTATATAAGTATTAAAAATTATATATAATTTGTTAATTTTATAGAAAAATCTTATACATTACAAACTATGGATTTATGAATTTCACAATATTTAACTTTAAAACAAAGTTATTGAAATATTATTACTCGTTATACTATCTACCCAAATCTCGTGTGTGTATGGGTTCTAAAACTAGTTATAATCTATATATATTATATAATAAAATCGGCTCGGTTTGGTTTTTACGGTTCGGTTTTTGGACAAAAACCAAAATCGAACCTAAGTTTTCGGTTTTTAAGAAAGTAGAAACCCGGTTGTTAGTTTCGGTTGGTTATTTCGGTTCGTTTTTTGTCGGTTTTTGATTTGGTTTTAGCTTTTTCGGTTTTCTGCTCACCCCTACCAAATGGGAGGTTTATGGGCCAAGTGGGTTTGGGTCAGATTTGATAGAAAAAATTTATATTGGATGCTATTGGGTTGGGTTGGGTTCTGTTGACTCATAAACATGCTGTGCTTTTTATTAATCTTTTTATTACTTTATTCTGTTACAACTGAATTTGGACCTTTAAATACTTAGATCACTTTCGACCAGTTCCAGTTTAAACCAAGTTGTTAGAGTTCCATGTTCACCCACTTCTATGAACTCTTGTTACACAAATTTGGCCAAAGATAGGTTTGATATTCAATGTAAGTAAATGTTAGTCTTATCAAACTTGTTTTTAAGATTGTGCAAATTGCTAATGGCTTAAAAAAAACAATATTATTGTTTTCATTTTTTTTAACTTATGAAACGNAAAAGGCTTTTGGTGTTGCACCCGGAAAATTATAGAAAGAGTAAATTTCAAACACCGTCATGGTCATGTGGTTTGTTCAAATTGCATATTGAGTCTTTATCTTTTGATAGTGCAAAGGCAGTCCATGTGACACTCTTTTTTTTTTTTTTTTGGGTAAAAGGTGTTTTTACATCCAACAAATTTTATTATTCCAAAAAACATTTAAGTACATAGGATGTAAGTGTAAATGAATATCACATCTTATCCCGTTACATAGATGGAAAAACAAATGCACAATTTTTGCTTCAAACCAAACTTATCATGTCTAAACACTTTGTGCGCATGAGACATAACTAGTGTGCTACTAAACACATAATGTTTAGAGTATGATATTAGTAGTTAAATTTAAACAAGACCAACCACCATGTCAGTTAAATAAAGTCAAATTCTTCGTGCAACCAAAAACTATGCAAAATATTAATCGATATTAACCCATAATGAAAAAAATATGCAAAATCTCGTGTGTGCACAGGTATTATAACTATATAAGTATAAAAAAGTACTATATATATAATTTAGCGTCAAATGCGTTGCCGTTTTGCATACGTAAATTTGACGTCACTTTTGGGAGCTCATCAAACAGCCCGTACTTGGCCCAAACCAAAGTTGTAACTTTATAAATAAATTGTACTTTATTCTGGTAGCCAAACAAACTTGCAGATTCAGTTGGTGGTTGTGTTTGTTATATACGTCATGGCTTTTCACGTTTTCCTTTTCATATTTTAAACTTCACAAGTTACGTGTGGATAGAAGTGAACTATTAAGACAAGTATTAGATGTTGCTATGCATATGAGAATTTAGTTGATAGTTTAATACATATGCATGCAAGTTTTACGCACTTGAGCGAAGAAAAAACATACGTACGTTAACGCCTTTTTCTAAAACGCAAACCCTGAGTGTCACCCATTTAAACGCATAATCGGCGCCCCTGCAGCTGACCTCGTTATATATAATTTATTAATTTTATAGAAAAATCTTATACATTACAAACTATGACTTCAAAGCAAAGTTATTGAAATATTATTACTCGTTATACTATCTACCCAGATCCCGTGTGTGCACGGGCTCTAAAACTAGTTATAACCCATATATATTATATAATAAAATCGGCTCGGTTTGGTTTTTACGCTTCGATTTTTGAACAAAAACCAAAATCGAACCTAAGTTTTTGCTTTATAAGAAAGTAGAAACCCGGTTGTTAGTTTTGGTTGGCTATTTCGGTTCGTTTTTTGTTGGTTTTTGACTAGTTATAATACCTGTGCACGCACAGGGTTTTTAAAATTTTGTTTTGATTATGTATTATTATCGATTAATAAATGAATCACTTAACATGTTTCAATTGGTTTTACTTGGTGGACTAAAAATAAAAATCATATGTATATATGTTATAATCTACCTATTATTTTAGGAGAATGTTTTTGGATTAAAAATTATATTTTATTATTCAAGCAAAATCACATGATAATACTTGACTTACATGACATGTTAGTGATATATGTTTTTAGTTTTGCAAACCCATGCTATCAATTTACGATGTGTTTTGTAATTGTGGTCTTTCTTTTACTTCTATTTTCGTTAAAATATGTAGCATATTTAGATAGCTTTGAAAATTGATTTATTTCCTTGATTATGAATAACCGTCATACTATGTTTACTAATGTACCTTTTTGTTTAAAAAATTACATTTTCATAAGTTTGTGCTATTTACTTCTCATGTTTGATCATAAAATTACCAAATTAACATAGATGCTTACACTATAGCTTCTTTATTACATAAAGAGAAACAAAAAAAGATGTGATGGGTAGAACTCAAATTTAATCTTACATTTATGTCTAATGTGTAAAAATAATTTTTCTCTAATACCCAACTATATAAGGAAATTATAATTACTTGTATAAGTAAATTATAAATGCATGAAAAAAATGACAAAGAGTACATTCACAAGTCTTTTAGGATTGTTTGAATTCTTACCGACCTTTCACTTTAGTTCAACTTTCTTACAATTGGCCTAGATCATCAAGGTAAAAGACACCCATATTTTAGACCGTTGGTTGATACCCATAGTGTTGTTATTGACAACAAACACCTGCTAAGTTTAATATCACAGTAACTCGTGCTTACCATTTGATATTTATATTCCCGTTACTAACAATTTAGCCGTATTTAATATTCAAACCCGTGTACGCATAAATTAAACTTTTAAATAGAATAACATGAGTCCTTATTTAAAAAAATATATTCTAATGGATGAAAGTCTACAACTAACAATATTAAAACTAATTCGCATATTTACAAAATTTTGTAATTTAAATAGATGAAAGTCTGAAATTAATACTAATACTCATGTCATTTTAAACAAAGTTCATATTGTAAAGTATAAGGGGTATAAAGTGTAAGGGGTTATTTGTGTTTTTTCTAAAGTTATTAAAAAAACATGGAAACTTGTAATTTTACACTTAGCTCCATCTGTTTTATGTAAAATTCAACCACTAAAGTTTTATTAATTACTTCCTCTTTTTTTAAGTTTTTGTTTTCATAAATTCGACACCTATATTTTTATGCATTTTTTTTCCTAACCAAATTTCTCCACCAAATTTATTAAGTTTGACCAAAATCAATTTAATTTTGACTTTCTATTGATCAATCATATTGCTCGATTTCGCCTACGTGGCAAAATCGAGTTCTCTTATTGGTCTAATTTTTTTTTCAATAAGAAGGGTTTTGCAAAAACACTCTGAAATAATGTAATTCTTTTATTATATAAAAGATTTGGTTTCAGCTTCTTATGTTTTCTGCTCACCCCTACCAAATCAAATGGGAGGTTTATGGGCCAAGTGGGTTTGGGTCAGATTTGATAGAAAAAATTTATATTGGATGCTATTGGGTTGGGTTGGGTTCTGTTGACTCCTAAACATGCTCTGCTTTTATTAATCTTTTTATTACTTTATTCTATTACAACTGATTTTGGACCCTTTAAATACTTAGATCACTTTCGACCAGCTCCAATTTAAACCAAGTTGTTAGGAGTTCACCCTCATCTATGAACTCTTTTTACACAAATTTGGCCAAAGATAGGTTTGATATTCAATGTAAGTAAATGTTAGTCTTATCAAACTTGTTTTTAAGATTGTGCAAATTACTAATGGCCGGCTTAAAAAAAATGGATTCAATATTACTGTTTTCATTTTTTCAACTTATGAAACGAAATGTATATTCCGACTTCTTTTTTTTTATATATATTTATAAAGGGAGCGAGTTTGAAACATGAATACAATCAAAAGATTTCTACTGTTAAACTATCTATACATGAAAGTTGTGCTTTTACATTTAAACAAATGAATACATGATGATGATCGACATTTATTTTTTCGATAAAAAGACAAATAGTTACACCTAATTACGTATAATCACTATTTTACAAATATTTTAAGTCAGACTTGAATCTACAAATTTTAAGTTGATGGACGACTCACGTACCATCATGGGTTGTGAGTAACATGTTTTTGCCTATAGATTGTTGTTTTCTTGTGTTCTTTTATTATGAAAATAGAAAAAGACTCGATTGTTAAACGATAAATATGATTTACGCCCGATTGTAGGTAATATGGCTCAAGCTCACAATCAGGCTTGAGTCAGATTTTCAAACTACGAAGTGCACATAATTTTGAAAATCTGAGTACACTATATATAGTTTATACAAGCAATCAAAACAGTTAAATGTTGTCATTTTTTTATTTTTTATTTTTTTTCTTTTCTGTAAAAAAGTATCACTAAAATATAAGCAAATTAACTATCACGTATTGCCAAAAATAATGGAGTAATCTAATTACAAAATTGCGGAGTAGTTATGTCTTCTTCTCTTCATCCTTTAGAGCATCTACAATGCATAAAGTCTTTAAGACTTGATGCATTTAATGCATTTAATGCAAAATGCATTTAATGCATTTAATGCAAAATGCATTTAATGACTAAAGCTTTGAGCAAAGACTTGAGGTTCACCAAGTCTTTGAAGAAAAGCTTTTCAAAAAGCTTTTGAAGCAATGCAAAAAACCTCTTAAAATGACTTTTTGAAATAGTAAAAAGCTTTTAAAAGCTTTACCCATTGTAGATGCTCTTATAGTCAACTAAACAATATTATCTCTACAACTCATTTTATTATGTAATTCCAAACAATTAGCCAAAAAAAATTTGTTTAAAGATAACATTCCAAACCATTAACTAGATTATCACAATGTGGGTGAACTTAAATTAGTACAGTATTACTTAACTATATTACATATAGAGGCTGCGACCACAACGTTTTAAACAACGTTATTGACGAGGTTAGTTACTGATGATAATCACGATGACATCGTTGGTTATTAACTAATCAAACTTGGTTTTGTAATCTCGCTAGGCACCACCAACAACGGTCACTATACCATTACCAAACGTCTAAATATGAAATACGAGGGTGATGACATATTGATGTAAATTGCATCTTCATAGTCTAGCTTTATCATCGATAGGCTTGTTTAGTACCTTAAGGATGTCACTGGTTGTCTAGCTTAGTATGTCCAATAGTTAAATCTTATTTCAATTGACAAACATTTTCCATAAATACGCATAAGCTAAAATCTCACATTCTTTCTATAAACTTTACACTTCAATGGTATTGTGTATACTTATAAGTTATAACTATGTATAAACAAGTGGCGTCGCTCGTGAACTATTCAGGTTCTACTCGGTAAAAGGTCAAAACGAGCTAGCCTAAACGAGCTTGAGTCAAAGTTCCAGCCTAGTTTGGAACTTGGTTATTAAAAGAGCTCGAGCCAGAGCTGATCATACTCAAAGTTCAATTAGGCTCGCAAGACTTTGCAATATTCAATTATATATTGTGTATAGGTAAAACAATATATAAACGAGCTCAAATTAAATAAACGAGCTGAAGTGTGCTTAACATAACAAGATTTAGTCAAGCTATGTATTGTTTAAGTTAACCCTAAACGAGCTGGAGCATGTGAAATTTGGCACAAGGGTGATCGAGTCCAAGCTAAAAAGTATAAGGCTTGCAAACGAGCTCCGGGAAAACTCGAACTAAGCTCGAAACGTTTCTAATCATATATAATCTATAAATTTCAGTTCACTAGCTCATGTTATCATGAACAATGTTTATAAACTATGGTGCATAATTAGGAGATGCTTATAGTAGAATAACTATGGGCTAAGAGCATAAACAATGAGCTGCAAACGTTAAGTTTTGACAAATGGCAAACATTATTTTACGAATACTTTTGCTTTTTGTACACCTAATCCTCGTGGTTTTGGACCACAAAATTTAATTTCTATCTTCAATAATTTTAAATTCATACTAATACATTATTAATTAAAGGATAATGTGGTTAAAATAACCCAAAAAGCGCACTCAATGGTATTTTAAGTCACGTTTAGTGGACATCATGATGAAAATGATGGGTCGGTACAACTTAGTTTTCATTTAAGTCATCTTAGCTCATTACTATGTTGTATTTGTAATGCATACTTATTTTTTTCATAATTCTATTTCTCATACACATGTACATTTATGTAAAAGCTAGTGATTTCATTGATACTAAAAAGATTTTGTAACATAAAATTTTGAACGAGGCGCATTTCACCAAAATTGATGTGGTTTACGANCCCTAAACGAGCTGGAGCATGTGAAATTTGGCACAAGGGTGATCGAGTCCAAGCTAAAAAGTATAAGGCTTGCAAACGAGCTCCGGGAAAACTCGAACTAAGCTCGAAACGTTTCTAATCATATATAATCTATAAATTTCAGTTCACTAGCTCATGTTATCATGAACAATGTTTATAAACTATGGTGCATAATTAGGAGATGCTTATAGTAGAATAACTATGGGCTAAGAGCATAAACAATGAGCTGCAAACGTTAAGTTTTGACAAATGGCAAACATTATTTTACGAATACTTTTGCTTTTTGTACACCTAATCCTCGTGGTTTTGGACCACAAAATTTAATTTCTATCTTCAATAATTTTAAATTCATACTAATACATATTTAATTAAAGGATAATGTGGTTAAAATAACCCAAAAAGCGCACTCAATGGTATTTTAAGTCACGTTTAGTGGACATCATGATGAAAATGATGGATGGGTACAACTTAGTTTTCATTTAAGTCATCTTAGCTCATTACTATGTTGTATTTGTAATGCATACTTATTTTTTTCATACTCCCTCCGTCCCAAATTTATTGTTCATTATTGACTTTTTTAGTCTTTTTTCTTCAACTTTGACCTTAAATATTTTTGTGGGTGTTCTATAATATTTGATGTAAAATATATAAATGGATTGGGTTTTAAGTGTACTTTTCAATGGTATAATTTTTCATCAAGTATTATATAATAAAAAAAATATATTTATGATCAAAGTTGAACCAGTTTGACTTTGAAAATTCAAACTGGACAATAATTTTGGGACGGAGGGAGTAATTCTATTTCTCATACACATGTACATTTATGTAAAAGCTAGTGATTTCATTGAAACTAAAAAGATTTTGTAACATAAAATTTTGAACGAGGCGCATTTCACCAAAATTGATGTGGTTTACGATCACCCCTGAAAACCCTACTTTGCTCAACTCCTGCGTGTATTGGTGAAAAAAATACAAGAATTATTTTGTAATGTATATTTTTATAAAAAACTTTGTTATACTTATACAATATACACGATGAATAGTCATGTCAATAAAGATGGTATGTGATGGTTAGGTTAAAAAAGCAAAAACAAGAGGATCGACGACCGCGAGGAAAACTATTACTATACATGGAATTATGCATCAAAATGGTCTATTGCCTGAAGAAATGCAAATGAATTTGGTCGAGCTAAATGTGTAAAGGCGTAGAAATGAAGTTTCTCTTTAACATTTGAACCTCTTCCTTTATCACGTCTTTTCCTTATTTTTCGGCTCTACGACCCTATAGTAACATTGCTAGACGTAATAAGCACGTCTAATTGTGCTTTGAATGAAACATATACACTTACACAAAAGCGAAAAGAGAAAAAAAGATTTAACCCTCACATATCAAAGCTGGATTCTACGATTCTTGGAGCCACATATTTGTGTTACTTAAACTAATAAACTTTTCCTTTTCAATTAACAAAAGTTTTGGTCATCCGTAAATGTCCCATTCGTTTCCATTTCTTTTAGATTTTTTTCCATAGATTGTGATTTCACTTTTTATCATATTGCATAAATAATCTTGGTAATTTTAGTATTATCAACTATTTTAGATGATTGTGTTCATTTGAAACCAACGACCTTAAATGAATTTAGCTCAAGACAAGTTAGAAGATGCGGAATGCACATTCATTATAGTTAGTTTGATACCGCCACAACAAAGACGACGGAGTCAAGGGCTAGCACCCCTTGTTGGGGTCCCCGCTTCCAACAGAGTGGGCGGGGTCAAGAGAAAGCTTCCCTTCGTGGGGTTTTGGGCAACGCCCCAAAACCTAAACGGTTTTTATTAGTTGTTGTTAACAAATTTTCCCGAAAAACCTAGCAGACGCATCTTTTAATTGCCAATCTCTCTTATCCGATTAAGAATTTCGTGAACCCGAAACATATAAGGTCAAAATACTTTAATATGAAAGTGATTACACGATTCAGATTGATATCCAGATTATAAACTATTCACACACTAGTTAAACATGTTTTATTTTAATCGAACTTTTTGTTAGCATAAAACAGATAAAACTAAAATTATTTGAAATTGTTGGCACTTGGCAGTGGGGGCGTTTGTGGATGTCAACAACCTTCTTAAAATGCTAATCAACACAAAAGGTTGCCCCCACACTCATCTCAAAAGCCATTTAGACCAATAAGCTAATTGATAATGACACCCTTATAGTAAGTTATATAAAGTTATAATAATACTAGGAACACAAAATTATATATTAAGAATTTCTTCATTTAGCTGATTATTGATTGATTTATCAGAGAAGAAAAAAACCCTACATTCTCCATAATACAAGTGAAATGTTTGCACTTTCTTAAAACTGTGAGAACTACTAAGTAGACACTCGTTTTAAGACACAGTGCATACTAACGTTTTATGATTTACAACATAAAATCTTCCGAATTCTATAATTAACTCTTGATAAAAAAAATTTAAACGTCTACCATATATAATACTGTAGCTTATACATAGCATATGATATATAGTTATATACTATGGTAGTGGTTTTATCATGGTGCTTACTTATTTATTGATTAGCTACATTAGTTTAGAGTTCATTGCCACATAAATAAAATGTTATAATTAGTCCAATTTACCGACCTTAAGTTTTTTAAGCATGGTTTATTGAAGTCACCATCAGATTAGCATATAAAATGCTAACCCTATGAATAGGGAAAAAGCAACCTTAAAATATGTGTTAAAGAATATTAATTAAAGAAAACTATAGTAAACTCAAAGATATAAAACTATATAGTAAACTCAAAACTTATAGACTGAAAATCATATTAAGAAAATGTTTACATATGACAATTTTTTGTTTGTTTGATGATTCTTGTAAGTTTTATGGCTAGAAATTTAACATGAGATAAAAATATGTATACATGATGTCATAAGACATAAACAATTGATACCTTTAAGTGTTAGTTAAGTGATAAGTATTTATCAACATTAACTAATCAGAATCTTTTAGCTAATATTGTTTGTTTGTTTACTTTTAGTAATCATTCAACCTTATATGTAAACCTTAAAATCCTCACATTTTTGCACCATTTGAACCTTCCTCCCATCTCTTTCAAATTCTAATGGAGAATCATGAGCTTCACCCTACATTTTCTTCTTATTTTCAGCAACCAACAAAAGAGTCTCAAAGTTATGCCATTTTCGACGTTCCAAAGGCTGTAGACGGACCCAGCGATGGAAGTTCAAGACAATTTGTGGGCTCGTTCACTAACACGTCAAGTTTGTTTCCAAACTTGAGTATGTTTGTAAACGAACCCAAACTTGTAGCCAATCTGCAACAAGTTACAGATTGGCTCAAGTTCCAACAAACCTCACCAAGCAACATTGGTGAACATCATTGGCTAAGCACTCGAGCTCAGCCAATGAAATATACAGGAAGACAGGCCGTGAATACAACATTCGTAAGGAACCAAATTTGTTCTCCAAGGAAGATATTTAGAGGAGTGAGACAAAGGCATTGGGGAAAATGGGTAGCCGAAATCAGGTTACCAAAAAACAGGACACGGGTATGGCTTGGGACATTTCACACAGCCGAAGAAGCTGCTTTTGCATATGATACAGCCGCGTATATGCTAAGAGGCGATAATGCACACTTAAACTTCCCACATATGAAGAACAAACTAAAAGCTAACTCGAAAAATGGGAACATTGTAGCTTTGCTTGAAGCAAAGATGCAATCAGTCTCTAAAGAAGCGGGAAACACCAAGGCTAGTGATTTAGTACCACCATTGGTAGATGTTAAATTGTCGGAAACCGAAACTATTGGAGGTGGGCTTGAGGTGAACGCGGTGATAGGGCCGGATATTGGAGAGGGTGTTCAGCTTAGTAGAATGCCATCTTTGGACATGGATTTAATATGGGATGCACTTCTTGTTTCTGATGCATAGTTACATCTAATATGATGTTTTTTGATATTCATAGCTCAAAATGTTGCATAAAAGTTTGAATGAGTGAATATATTTGATAAGTTAAAATGTACGAGTATTTGTTTATTTTGGGCTTATGGGCCAATAGAGTTGGGTAATAAGTTAAATAGGCCCAATTCATACACAGGTTAAGTGGTCAATATTGATTCTTTAGCTTTTTCATTTAGATATAGAACATTTTACTTTCATCATGAGCATTTAGTATCAAATGAAACATAAAGAAGTTTGGCTGATAAAGATCGATTTACAATGATCACACTTCTGAGAAACAACAAATAAGGAACACTAAGAATTTTCTCTTCTCGTTTCTTTGCAGTAAATTACAAATTTAAATAATAAATGGAAACTACAAGTGGATGTGTAAACTTAACGACCAAACAATCAACATGAGTAATTTACCAAAAAAACAATGAACATGAGTAGAAGTTATGAACCGGTAGACCACACGGTCCTTAACTGCCGTATGGACTAATACAAGTCTAATGTGCATGAAAGATGATTGAAAGTCCATGAAAATTAAATGGAGATAGTCGACTAGTCTTCCTAAAGACCGAGTCAAGTCGGGTCATTTACATGGGTCGAGTCGGTTTAGTATTCATGGAGCTTGTATTATCAGACAAGTGAGTAAATTGAACGAAGAAAAAACTAGATAGTTGTAACGTATTCTTGTACATTAAGAATACAAATAAATGACGATAGATCTATTTCACATTTTTTTGTTTTTTTAAGTAGCAAAGTTATTATATTGGAAAGATACGAGGTGTAGATAAATTGACAAAAGTTGGCTTTCACTTCAATGGTGCGTTAGTTTCCGTTAGTGTCCCTGTCATGGTTGACTTCATTGAACAAGCTATTGTTGAAAAAAAAAATAATAATAAAAAAAATAAAAATAAAAATTAAAAAAAAAAAAAAAAAAAAAAAAAAAAAAAAAAAAAAAAANNNAAAAAAAAAACTCATAGGTCAAACCAACATTGGCTAACTTGCAACCAAACACACCAATTACAGTTAAGGAAAGAGATTTTGATATAAATTTGAGCTAATATAACTTTATTTTTTTAATCTATTGATTGAAGGCGATTTAATGAGTTAACATCCATTTCGAACTTAAAAGACTCAAGTTTTGTCCTTCCATATGAAAAATGAATAAGTATACCCTACTAAAATTAAAATATAAAAAAGTAACTCAGCATCATAAATCCATCACATATGGAGTAGGCTTGCAGTGCATCGAAGTCAACTGCATATTGTCCCTCCTCGGTCAGCTTGCTGGTCAAAACGGTGTAATCTCTTTGGTTCCCTCTGTAATATTTGAATCAATCAACCATAGTATCTTAACAAAACTCTACTTTGGTTGTATGCATTTCTGATTATAACAAATATGATAGATGTGGTCTAATAGTGACTGATTTAGTCTCATTGGTGGTTTCCATTTAGTACGATCAGTATTAGGTTCCTATGTGCTAAAAAAATTGATGTTCATTGTCTTAAAAATGATACATGAATAAGGCGAGTGGATGTATCTTTTGAGAATGTGATAGTAATGTTTAAACAGGCATTGAACATGGACATGTAAATGAGCCATTGCTTCCTTTAACTCATCATCAGTTTCTCCAAGCCCCAACATTATAGAAGTCTTGGTGATCACTCCCTCCTTGCTAAGTTTTGCATGTTTCGAGACTGATAAACTCTGCCCATATCTACACCAACAACAAACTTTCTATCTTAGCTTTTACTAAGAATCGATATTCGGTTAATCACTTTCTCATATATTGCAGTGAAACCGGCATCCAATACCAAAAAAATCAACAATAATGCAAGAAATTTAACTACTCACCCAGCTCGTGGATCTCTTACATTTCTCTGGAGGCGTTAACTGTCTCAATGTTATGAGCAAAAATATCTAATCCTGAGTTGGCCAACATCGACACGGCTTCTAAATCCCCTTGAAAATCAGATGTCGGCCATAATCTCAGGCTTGCTCTTCTGCTCAATGAAGTGACAAATGTATTAAATCATTATATTTTATGCAGCAAATTAGATAATCAAGATCTATGTTTGACTATAAATTTGAGTCGGCTTATTTTTAGGTTCTTAATTAGTTTGTGTGTTCAATATAGAATGAGGATTCCTCTTAAGATAAGACACAACTTTTTCCCAAAAATTTCTTAGTTTGCCAATTAGAAGTCAGATTGTTTCAGCTCTAAACACATTCTATATGATGATATGCAGTAATGAGAACCATTTATTCACCTTCATTGCTCTGACAATCTCAGCAAAATGACCACTTCCACCATCTAGAAGATCGTCATGATCCACACTTATTAAAACAATATAATGCACACTGCAAGATAAGGACAGAACATTCTCATTAGTGAGTGTCGGCACATCTAACCTGATAAGGTGCATAAAAAGAGATCAATACCCTTTGCATATGGCCGTCTGTCATAGTAATAAAACATATTAAAAAGAATGCATCCAAACAACATATGTAACAAAAACTAATCTGAGCAAATTAAAGCTAGGTCCACATAAGCTTTGAATGTGGCTCTTTTCCTGAGTTGGACATAAAAGTGCAATTATAACAGAAAACAAATTATGTTTCAAAAAGAACATAGTTCTTAATAATAATGTATAAGTGCCTTTCAACCTGATACTTCCTAGGGATGGAAACTGTGAATTGCCATCCATGAACCAAATCATGGTTTGAAGTTTCATAGTTTATAATAATGGAAGTAGCACATTCTGTTAACTTAGGAAAACTAATTAACAAAAATCATTCATGCATGTTTTCCAAACAATTTGATTATCCTCTAGCATTAATATAATAGCAAATGAATCACAACTACTGACGATACGAATAATGTATTTAAAAGTTATCTTTTTCTTTCTTAAAGGATACCTGCTTGTTATGGATCTTTAACTTTCAATTGAGTTATATTCACTAAAATCAAGATGTAATTAATTGTACCCAAGATATCGAAAGTGTTGGACACATATATGATGAAGAGAAAGAAAGGTAACATACAAACTTCAGTGCCATTACAACTCGTTCTCTTAGCATGTTCAAATTTTTACAATGCTTGGGGTGCGTGTCTTATTCCAAAATTTACAGAATTTGAGTGCATTATGAATGCGAGGGCTTAGACAAAAAGTTATGATAAAATATTAATGTTGTTAATTTGATTTTATAAAGTAGTTTTGTATTTTTTTTAATAGTACATGTTATTGATCTATGGTGTTTTTTTTGTAACCGAGTTATTTCTTTTATTAGTTTTGTTAAGATATAACATTTGCATACAAAGCTTCAACGTGTGTTAATTGTTAACTTATATCACTTCATTTAAACCAAGTATAAAACCTTTCATGAGACATTAGATAATACTATGAATATGTTGTACAAAATGTGCGAGTTTAGTAGCACATAATGAGCGTTGATGGAGTTAAAATATACTCCGTAAAGTTTTTTAAAAATGTTTTTCCGGATAAGTACAATCGCGTATATTTATTTTCATATCACAGTAACTCGTACTTACCATTTGATATTTATATTACCGTTAATAATAATTTAACTGTATTTAATATTCAAACCCGTGTACGTATAGATTAAACTTTTAAATAGGATAACATGAGTTCTTATTTATATTTAACGTACATAGTAAAAAGATATTTTAATAGATGAAAGTTTAAAACTAATATTTATTTTAAAGGTATTTAAAGTATATTAAAACTATTGCGTACATTTATAAAATTTTGTATGTTTAATGGATGAAAGTCTCAAACCAATACTAATACTCATTTAATTGTTAACATAGTTCATATTATAAAGTGTAGGGGGTATAAAGTGTAAGGGGTTAATTTGTTTATTATCTAAAGTTATCAAAAAACATGGAGATTTATAATTTTACACTTAACTCCATATAATATATTTAAAATTCAACCACTAATGTTTTATTAATTACCTCCTTTTTTTTTAAGTTTTTATTTTTATAAATTTGACACCTATATTTTTATGTGTTTTTTTTCCTTAATCAATTCTCCACCAAATTTATTAAAGTTTGACCAAAATCAATTCAATTTTGACTTTTTATTGGCCAATCATATTGCTCGATTTCGCCTATGTGTCAAAATCGAGCATTCCTATTGGTCCAATTTTTTTTTCCACTAAGATTGTTTTGTCTAAAACTCCGAAATGATGTAATTCTTTTATTATATAAAAGATTTAAAATAATATTTGTCTGAAGTTGAACCCGTAACCATGTGGCAGTCGAGACTTAAATCGGGAAAAGATGAGCTTTCTTCTCTAATGTATTTAACTAACCCGGTATTATTTGTAACAGTTTTCAGACTTTTCTTTGACCATTATAATTGAGCGAGATTTGAACCTTGATTTGTTGTGAGAAACCTTGCTAGTGCATATTGGATGTGGTTAAATACTTCGTAGTGACAATGTTAATAACAATTTAATAAATGGTCTTGCCCTCAATATAATAAACGGCCTGATGGTATAAATGAGATAGTTATGTCCTCAACCAAAAAGTTGTGGTTCAAATCTCGTCTTGGGCAAAAGTGAGATTGTTATGGTTAGTGAGAAAAATCAAATAATTTAAATAAAGGTAATTACATACAAGATTTATAATTTAGTAGACTATATACACAAGACCTTTGTCTTGTTATACGTGAGTTATACACCAATCAATAAGTTATGGGTCAAGTACCGTTGAAAACACTCATAAGAATTATTGATGGTTGGTATAAAATGTGAAAATAACATCGTCTAAAAAGAAAATTAGTAGACTTGTATTTATATTTTGCTACATTGAAGATTGCACTACTCGACAACTATTGAGCCGTTAGCAACATACTGATAATAAGAAAATAATGCTATGAAAGTTTATCCCACACGTTGTCACATTTCAACCTGATTATGAAAGAAGTGCAACGTCATATTCAGCTTAGTTAGAATGAATAAGCAGTCTATCATGAGTAGTAAAAGTACGTGTTCTTGACTGAATATTTGTCTATACAACCAATCGGTGAAGAACAAAGCGAAAACGACATGGCAAATTGATTGTAAACATCACTCGTTTAGTCCTAAGAACTTTCAATATATATTGAAGATATATGATATAGCCGGTCAACAAAAGACGAACACTCTATAATCAATGATACATATACTTTTCTGTTTACATCCCCACTTCCGAGAGTATATAAGAACCGCATGGGCATTCCAAACAATTTTAAAAGAACTGAAATCTGTCATACAAACCCTATGAGAATCGGTAACGATCCTTACAACTCTCTCATCCGGCATTATTGTCATCAAAGAACAAGTTCAAGCAGGTAACTGAAGCCTTACATTGTTCTTCCAGCTGCATTGTAAATGGGAAACCATCACCACACAAATTATCAGCGATAGTCACTAAAAGTGTAAATGAAACATTTGTTCACTGAGGTTACAAACTGGGCGGTTCTAAACAGGTCAGAATGCGTCATTTTGATACGGGTCTAAATGATAGTGGGTTAATATGACAACAAAAGCTATATTCTTCCAACAAATAGAATTTTATATGAAACAATTCAGGATAGACTATACTATTGCCTCATTTGACCCGTTAGACCCATTTGATCCATTTCTTATTTAGAGAACTTTCAGGTGTTAAGAGATGAAAATAACCCAAACAGGTCCATTCATAAGTAAATGGGTCAAAATTGCCGAATGTAATGGTAAAATTTAATCATTTTATGTCATGTTGCATTTACCTTTCAAAGTAGTAATAGAAGAAATCAGCATAGAGCAATGTCTGGATTAACCCTGCTATCCAAGCTGCAACACCAGACAAAGTATCAATATAGTCCATAAGGCTCGTGAATTCGATATGAATGAAAACACAAGCTTCTTATATTAACGCCTAAACAACTTCTTTAGTGTGAATTAAAGCGAGAAAGAGAGACATACTGATCCAATGGACATAATGGGGCTCAGTGAAGTAACGGTAAATCCAGTTCAGAATGTATAAACCTCGGTATGCTCTGCAAAAAAGCAATACAAATTTAGTTTCTATCCACATGGAAACCTTACTTGTGTAAAATGTACAATGCACTTGTATCTGAACCTATAATGCAATTTGAATTTGTACTGCAAAATGTTATTACCCAAGAAGAAAAACGTATTGGCCAGTCAAGTTATCAATGTTTCTTGTTCTTTGCAGCAAGACTAGCTGAGGAAGTATCGCAACTGCTTCCAGATATAAGGAGAATGTCCACATTACCTGCTCAGAAGACGTTGTTAAATAATCAGTGAAAAAAACTACAGGTGGCAATTTATATAAATAGATATTAAAATATTTAATTTTGTATTTGGCATGCAGATTATTTAACAAAAAATTATCAATAATTTATTATTTTATATAAAGTGCTTCAGCAACAAGACCCATTTCAAGGTTTCAACTTTCAACCCAACAAGTGGCAACTATAATTTCAACCTCTAACACATCTGTTTCACCTATTATCCAACCGACCCATGTTGCTGGTTTTCCACCGCCTCCAATAGAAAACCAAAAATTACTTTCATAAAACTTTGCTTGGTTGATAACTTGATATGGTGCCTTTTTTTAAGGTGATTTGTGACAGTAGAACACGATGTGAACTAAACTGAAATACATAACATATACTGTAAATAGCAAGGTTTTAATACCTCTTTGAAAGTTAGCTTCTCGTGAACAAGCAATGCCAAAAGCAAACAAGGCACCATGAGGATATAATGACGAAAGGTGTCTTGATCTTTATCATAAGATCTACGAACAACCCTGTGATGTCTCATGTACCATACAATAGAGAAAGAGCTCCCAAGGAAGATCAACTTCATGACGGTATTGTAAACTGAGATAAAATCAGTAAATATATCCAAGTAGCGAGTGACAAAGACCAGCGCATAGAGTTCCTGAGTTTTCAATGATACACCTGCACATAACGCAAGTAAATTATCAAAGGCAGTTGCATCGACTTATGGTCAGTACAGTGTAAATAGTGAAGTATTTAACGTACAAGTTTCTAGAATCTTACACAGAAGACAGAGACGACTAACCTAGGAAAAGAATGTATCATATATTCATATAATCTCGAACTAAACATGTTTGCCTATCAGCCCTAGCCTCATTAGGTGACTTCTTATTTAGCATTTAGCGTTTTAAAAAGATTCCAGTCTAACGGCACAATTCTTAGAAAATACTGCTAAAACTTACAGGCAAAAGTTTATCAAACAAGTTCACACCTCCGTAATATTGTGAATAATAGAAAATCAGAAGTGACTAGTATACTAGTGATGTGTCATGCCCCGGCCTCATGTACACAATTACCATTAGTAAACCAGATAAGCTAACATCTAGATTGCAGAAAAGAGTGGACTGATGGCAACAGGTTAGAGAGAGCAACAAAGCTGATATTCAAAGCCAAGGTACATATTCACTATTAGGTTTCAAATTCAGGGGCTTCAAATATAACTATGTCAATTCGCTTTCTTTTTTTGGTATTGTAAATTGGGTTGTGATTGCTACAGTGTATAAAGTGTTGAGACATACAACACATCGACTTTGGGTCACTACAGCATAAATAGTGAAGTGTTCAACATATAACTCTCAAGAATGTTACGCAAAAGATGGGGACAGCTAGCCAACAAAAAAGGTCTTATCATATGTTATTATCATTTTATATTAAACTAAGCCCTAGCCTCATTTGATGGAATTTTTGCCTAGCATTTATAATTTCAAAACGCTTGCAGTAGCAAAAGATACTTGCATACTGTAAACACGGGATATGTGCATTTTCTCTCTCAAGTCATCATTTAGATAGTCTTAACTGGTCATAAGTTAATTAAATAAACTCCCAAGTCCCACCTTCATACTATGTGCATAATAGCATATCTCAAGTCACAAGTATACATGTAAAGCCTCGTGTACACATTTCCTGATACTAGCTAGATACCCTAATATAGTAATATCTGCACTGCATAAAGGGTGTATTGATAATAAAAAGGCCAGGTGGCATTCTATCAATAAAGACACGCCAAATAATCAATGTCTTGTTTGTTAACACCATTTTCCATTTAGACGCCGGTAATTCATAGTTCTAGCTATATAAATGGGTATCACGATGAGCATATAAATTATCAGAGTAGTCGAACTAACCAATGTAAAGAAAGTAAAAGGTTCATCTCAGGCAAAAAACTAAAAACTCCACCCTTCATTTCCCAAGAAGAAGATAAATAAAAAACTACGCAGTGTGAGCTCTAAACCTTAAGAATATATAAAAATACACCAAACATTAAACAATGTATGTAACAGCCGCACATATAACATTGCCTGCAGTACAATCACATAAAAATCCATAATGTCTCAGCATTTACTCATTTAGCGAAAGTACTAGGTCCTAGGTCCGACCAACAGCTAATGTCTCTGCAAAGAGTGGGTTGACACCTTTGCACGACAACTGAACTAATCCTTATACCAACCTAAAAGTCATCAAATAACATTTCCAGTGGTACATTCCGTTCATAATCCATACTCTACAGCTACTAGGATTTTCAAACAACTAAATGCATTCACACAATCCGCTAAAAAGTAAAATACATTATAGACAACGCATAGGACGACGTAAATCATATAAAACAATCACCTAAACCTCTTCCATTTCATCAAAATACCACCAAACCATTACCAAAATCCAGTTCAATTCATCACACGGCCACACTTATCACAAATCAATTACTTATGACCATCTGATAAACACTTAAACCAATGTAACCAATGGTACATTACACTTGTTATAAAGGCTGTGTTAAGCGTTTAGAATATAATATTTGTTTGGAAACGAGCATTTAGCTTTTGGTTTTTATAAAATCCTAAATTTAAAAAGGTTATAATGAGCGTTATACTATTACGGCATTTACAACTTTATACAAAACCTTACACTTATGTACTAAACGCATTTATAACACACAACAGTTATCACGTAACAACTATCTGCTAGTTTTGGCCAAACATAGCGAAATTCGTAAAGCCTCATTGAACAAGTCGTAACAAACGGCATTAACGATAAACACTTAAAACCAACCTACATCCACTTACACAACATTCATTCCGTATTAATAAACAATGCACTCTCTGCAATTACCAACNCAAGTCCCACCTTCATACTATGTGCATAATAGCATATCTCAAGTCACAAGTATACATGTAAAGCCTCGTGTACACATTTCCTGATACTAGCTAGATACCCTAATATAGTAATATCTGCACTGCATAAAGGGTGTATTGATAATAAAAAGGCCAGGTGGCATTCTATCAATAAAGACACGCCAAATAATCAATGTCTTGTTTGTTAACACCATTTTCCATTTAGACGCCGGTAATTCATAGTTCTAGCTATATAAATGGGTATCACGATGAGCATATAAATGATCAGAGTAGTCGAACTAACCAATGTAAAGAAAGTAAAAGGTTCATCTCAGGCAAAAAACTAAAAACTCCACCCTTCATTTCCCAAGAAGAAGATAAATAAAAAACTACGCAGTGTGAGCTCTAAACCTTAAGAATATATAAAAATACACCAAACATTAAACAATGTATGTAACAGCCGCACATATAACATTGCCTGCAGTACAATCACATAAAAATCCATAATGTCTCAGCATTTACTCATTTAGCGAAAGTACTAGGTCCTAGGTCCGACCAACAGCTAATGTCTCTGCAAAGAGTGGGTTGACACCTTTGCACGACAACTGAACTAATCCTTATACCAACCTAAAAGTCATCAAATAACATTTCCAGTGGTACATTCCGTTCATAATCCATACTCTACAGCTACTAGGATTTTCAAACAACTAAATGCATTCACACAATCCGCTAAAAAGTAAAATACATTATAGACAACGCATAGGACGACGTAAATCATATAAAACAATCACCTAAACCTCTTCCATTTCATCAAAATACCACCAAACCATTACCAAAATCCAGTTCAATTCATCACACGGCCACACTTATCACAAATCAATTACTTATGACCATCTGATAAACACTGAAACCAATGTAACCAATGGTACATTACATTTGTTATAAAGGCTGTGTTAAGCGTTTAGAATATAATATTTGTTTGGAAACGAGCATTTAGCTTTTGGTTTTTTATAATAAACATCCTAAATTTAAAAGGTTAATAAATGATGCGTTTAGCTATTACGGCATTTTACACTTTATAACTAAACCTACACTTATGTTACCAAACGCATTTATAAAACAAACAGTTACTACTAACAACTATCGCTAGTTTTGCCAAACATAGCGAAAATTCGTATAGCCTCCATTGAACAAGTCGTAACTAAACGCATTACCGATAAACACTTAAACCAACCTAACATCCACTTAAACAACATTACATTCGTAATTAAATCAATGCACTCTCTGCATTCACCAACTACTAGCTTTAACAAACAACTAAGCACAGGATTTAACGGTGTGAATTTAGAGCAGCAACACAAAACCACTCGCTACATGTGTTCTACTAGTTCTACCAAGCATAACAAAACAAACGTTTTTAGAATATAATGCGTGTTTGGAAATGAGCGTGGACCTTAACGCTCCTATCTGTTACAGAACAGTTTTTCGCTCTACAACGCTCTCATAAAACAAACAAGTACTACTAGTTTTACCAAACACATCCACTAAACACATGATTATGTACAATGCGGAAATCGCGTAAGCATTAACAAAACAAACAATTTTAGATTTTGTTTCAACACTCGCATTTAAACCAACCTATTAAACTTTTAGCGTTTAGAATATAATGTTTGTTTGGCAAACGCTCCTATCTAATATAGCTCTATAACGCTCTTATAAAACAAACAACTACTACTAGTTTTACCAAACATAACTAAACAATAAATTAGGGCAAATTGAGCATTTAAACAAACCTATTAAACTTTTTTAGAGTTTAGAATATAATGCTTGTTTGGCAAAAGCTCCTATCTAACATACCTCTACAATGCTCTTATAAAACATACAGCTACTATTGGTTTTACAAACATAACTAAAAACATTCCGCTAAAACAAGTTGGATGACGTAAATCGCGTAAGCATTAACTAAACAATAAATTAGGGCAAAATTGAGCAGCAACGCAAAACCACTCACTACATGTCTTCTACTAATCCTATTCAAAACTCGCATTTAAACAAACCTATTAAACTTTTAGCGTTTAGAATATAATGCCTGTTTGGCAAAAAACGCTCCTATCTAATATAGCTCTAGAACACTCTTATAAAACAAACAACTACCACTTTTACCAAACATTCCGCTAAACACATGATTATCAAATGACGTAAATCGCGTAAGCATTAACAAAACAATAAATTAGAGCAAAATCGAGCAGCAACGCAAAAACACTCGATACACGTGTTCTACTAGTCCTATTTGGCAAAAAACGCTCCTATCTAATATAGCTCTACAACGCTCTTATAAAGCAAACATAACTAAACACATTCCGCTAAACACATTATTATGTACAACGCGCATTCGGATGACCGCGTAAATCGCGCAAGCATCAACTAAACAATCACATCACCTAAAAAAACAGCCACTACTAGTTTTACAAAACATAACTAAACAATCGCGTAAAAGCATTTAAACAAACCTATTAAACTTTTAGCGTTTAGAATATAATGCTTGTTTGGCAAATGCTCCTATCTAATATAGCTCTAGAACACTCTTATAAAACAAACAACTACCACTTTTACCAAACATTCCGCTAAACACATGATTATCAAATGACGTAAATCGCGTAAGCATTAACAAAACAATAAATTAGAGCAAAATCGAGCAGCAACGCAAAAACACTCGCTACACGTGTTCTAACAGTCCTATTTGGCAAAAAACGCTCCTATCTAATATAGCTCTACAACGCTCTTATAAAGCAAACATAACTAAACACATTCCGCTAAACACATTATTATATACAACGCGCATTCGGATGACCGCGTAAATCGCGCAAGCATTAACTAAACAATCACATCACCTAAAAAAACAGCCACTACTAGTTTTACAAAACATAACTAAACAATCGCGTAAAAGCATTAACTAAACAACAGAATTATATAACATTACAAAAATTAGGTCAAAAATTTATAAAAAAAAATATAAAAAATATACCAGCACATGATTTAATGGTGTGAATTTTGAGCAACAAAACTAAAACACTCGCTAAATGTGTCATATCACCTGCTAATCTGAATATATTCATTTTTTTTTATAAAATTTTTTTTTATAAAAAAATTTATATAAATTCCAACAGATCTGCTAATCTGATTGATTTGATTTTGATTTTGAGTGTCTGTGTGTTTTTTGTGGTGTTTTAGTGTGTGTAAATTTTGGGGGGGATGATGATAGTGTTGAAGGAATCGGGTCGGGTCGGGTTTTTTAAATTTGGGTTTAAAAAAAGTGTGTGTAATGAAATGGGGAGTGGGGGAGTAGTGATGATGATGGATGGAATTGATTTTGAGTTTGCTTCACGTTTTTTGTTGATGTGATTTTACGATAATGTCCTTCGGAGTGAACCGGCCGGTTCAACTAGTGAACCGGACTGGAACCGGTTTAACGGTTTTTTCGGTTCGGTAAAAGGTACAAGAAAAAACCGGGAACCCAAAATAAACAGGTTTGATGTCCGGTTCGATTTTCAAAACATTGAATTTAGCCGCTTAACTTTGTTTGACCAATTGATTAAACTACTTAACTTCTTTTGGCTATTTAGGGTGCGTTTGTTTGGGGGTATGGGGATGGATTTGGGTATGAAAGTAATAAATAATGTTTGGTTGACACAAAATTTAGCTTTCAAACTTGTGGGCCCACTACTTTCTTATTCCACACTGGTAATCTATGGGCTTATTTTATTTCTATCACAACACTTTTATATTTTTATTAAAATATCTGTTTTAAATGCGATTTAATTATAATATAAACTAAAATATTTTCTCTCTCTTATTTTCTTTCACCTCAAGTAAAAATTCAAATTCATAATCAAAATTCAAATCTAAATTCAACCCCATCTATAAACCAAACGGGCTCTTAGTTGCATTTAAGTTTAGAAGGTGTTTGCTTTGATACTTTTGATTGGGTTTTAATAATCCAAGATGTAAAATGTTGTTTGGTTAAAAGTTTATGTTTAGAAAATGAGGCTTAAACCCTTGAAGAGAGGATTCGGTGAAATTTGGCTAGTAAACTGAAGATGAATCAATAACGTGTGGCCCTCCTTCATTTACTCTCTCGATATTTATCCTATCTAGTTCGATGAACAAAAATACTTATGTCATGTCATCAATATCATTATTTTGTAAAATACTATAATATTTAATTAATACACTATTTTCTTTATTACTATTATTATTTTTAATATATATCAAATACCTGATACCCACAATCCTATTCCCTAAACCAAATCCAAATCCGAATCTGAAATCCAAACTATTCTAAAACACAAATGCCACCAATTAACTATTTTGATTAACAAGCATATAACCTTAGTCAATATCGTTATTATCTATAACTCTAACATGACTCTTATTTTAATACATTTACGATTAAGGTTTTCACAAAGATCATGTAGGTTTCTAGCATAACATTTTTTTTTTTTTTTTTTTTTTTTTTTTTGTGTTTGATAACCATGGTTTCCGACTATTGGCCGACTAATCCACGGGGTTTGAACCCACCGCCACAAAGATTCAAACCAGATGAAGCCCTCTCTTTTCAGGAGGTTGGCGTGGCCACTTAAAGTTGTTTGCACCTAGCAGGAATTGAACTTGAGACCTCACACATTTTAGAGTGATAGTCACAAGCCCTTTACCACTAGGCCACCCTTAAGTGGTTTAGTAACAAAAATGTTAGTAACCATGTTCACGTGGAATGTATCATGTTTACTTACCCAAATCCAACTTAAAGTGAAGGGTTCGAGGACTAAAAATGGTGGAATCTAAAGTCGGTGACATACGTTATTCATTTATACACAACAGACTATAGAGGCATGGTAACATACGAATAAGTAGGATCTCAACAATTAGGGTTATATAGAGTTAACATGTTACATTTGGAATAAGTATTTAGGTTATTAATCTAAACATTCTCGAACGTGGTTAAATTTTATAATTAATTGGTCCTTGAAGTTAACGGTTTAGTTAAAGGGTTAAAGACATAAATTACCAATGTACTTTACAAAATTTCCATATCTGGGTAATATAATTTATAAAAAACCCATTAACACCATCCAAACTTATGAAATATTTCAAATGTTAGAAACATACATAAATATTGTATGGTTTCTTTCCTTGATGTTCAAATAAGAAGACAAACTCAAAGTCTCGGCTTCTTGATGTTGGTTTGAACCCAGGTAGGTTTTGTTTTTGTTGTTTTGAAATGATTAATGAAGAACAAAGATTTGTTCTAGGATTTTATGAAGGTCAATGATGGGTTGTTTTAGATCTTTAAAGATCTTGTGAGACCACGTTTATATACCTGAGACCTTTTGAACTTTTCTGTATTGTAACCGTTTAGATCCGGGTGGGTTAGGTTTTGGTGATTTTAAAGACGAGTTTTTAGTTTTATGAGGTTCTATGATTTGTTAGTTTTAATAAAGAAAAAGGATTGTGATTGTGATGATATCTTATTTCAAATTAAAATACACACTGTCTAATCTCACATCTTAGTTTCCTATCTTGCTTTCATTTCACAAACCAAGATGATTGTGTTTGTTCCCAGCAATCTTCATCTTTTCAGGCAAGCTCATTAAATCCATTAACACCTTTCTTTCAAAAAAGGGTAATTCTTTTGTGGGTAAACCAACCCATCAGGTAAAAAACGGGTTATATAACCATCTGAACACACAAATCTAAACTCGACCCAACGGGTCTAAATAGGGTAATACTTCAAAGTTGCTCCCGTATTGAACTTCATAGCAGGTACTGGAAGTTGAAAACAGGGAATGAAAAACCTACACATAGCAGGTACCGGAAGTTGAAAACAGGGAATGAAAAACCTAGGTGGAAAAAATGATATTTCACGTGAATTAAACTAATGACGTGGAAAATCTTATGGGAAGGTTTCTAATATTTACCTCTACAACAAGTTTGGATGGTGATAATATGTTTTTTTAAAGTATATTACCAAGATGTGAAAATTCTAAAAAGTACGTTGGTAATTTATGTCTTTAACCCTTAATTAAATGGTCATTTGAAGTTATGTATTTTAATCATAAAAATAAGTTATGTTAAGGGTTTTAATAAAACAAACTTTTAAAGTAAAGAAAAAAATGTTGTTCAACAAAGTTAAGTGGTCTAATCTATTGATCGAACATAGTTAAGGATAAAAACATTGAAAAAAAAAGTTAAATGGTTAAAACATAATATGACTCAAAGTTAAGGGATTAAACCATTATTTACCCTTTCTTAATTATATGTATTTTTTTTAAGCAGCATAACAGTTTTTCAATCTGAAAATTTTGTGCTTATTTGTTTATATAAGTAAACGAGTTGGGCGCCGGCCCGCCGCGTTGCGGCGGGGCGTCGTTTCACGCCGTTGATAATTGCATTGTATATACTCGTTTATATTACGACCACACTGGCCAGAGCGTGATGAAATGGCAGCCAAGAGACGACCACCTGAGAATTGCTCCTCAACATGGGGGTCAAGCTTGCACTCTTCTTGGCGCTTCTCAATTTTCCTCACAACATGGTTGCTGTTCTTGGCCACCTCAGGAGCAGCCTCTGCCTCCTACAAATAAACAGGCGCATACAAAACGTAAACACAATAAGCCTCAAATATCTTGCTTATACCCTTACAGCGGACTTTTAACAAGTTTGGAAAATTTTCTATATTTTTGTAACATTGTGATTCCATTATTGATTATTAAGTGAGTTTACTCGTACACCCCCCTCCGGATTTTAAAGACTCCCCGTAATTATTCTGTCCTGCGCAGAATCACGCTTTGTCCTCTAACCTCACGCGCCTGGATCCGACCTATCCCCCCGCGAGCGTAAATAGGGCGCCAGATCGTCACTCTTGAAACTCTCTTCACCAGGCTGGCATATCGATCCCATTATAGCATCATCGCTCAACTCTTAGGTGACGCGCGGCTCTTTTTACTCTAGCTATAGGCGTCACCACCCCCCCCAAACAACTACTTTCCCCCCTGTCATGACAACATCCGTTAGTCACGTTGGGATGGCTTTCAGTTCAGTATTACTAGCACAAACATCCTGAAAGTAACCTTCTTGATATCTGACCGCGGAAAGTTTACACTATCCCCAGCACGGCTAGCCACGCGGCGCGAGCCCGGTGTTTGAAACTGTAACACGCGAGCAGTAATTCTTCGTACCTCAGCACGCGCATACCCCTACTCTAGCTTACCTAAGAGTGACGCATTTTTTTGAATGTCCTTGGTGTTGAAGACAATGGTGTTGTTAATATTATTTCTTAAAGGTATCCCACCTGAATCCCCCACCCGTACACCTATGCGCCAGCCTACCCACCGCCTCTCACTCCTCACAAGTGTGGGCTTATACCCCTATGACGACCCCCACACGTCGCTCCGCTCCTGACCCAGCCCGAACGTCCCGTACTCATACGCCGAGCGTACGTAACATGCTAAACTTGAACATAAACCTAAAACAAATATCTAAAAAATTGTACCCCTGGTTCATCAATGGAGTTGTGTTCCATGGGTGAGTGTTGATCCATATCGGTTTGTTCAATTAGCACTGCTTCTGATTAGAAGATTGAACGTGTTCCCACACTACGCCTTTTTTTTGTGCTTTTTTCTGAGCATCAAACTGTTGGAAGATTGGATTCGGAATACCTTGAAGTTGGCAAAGCTCATAGCTACCTCATCGATTTACCACGGGGTTTCTTGAGTTCCATAAACCGTTGAAGAATCGGACTTGCCCACTGAACATAATGTACCCAGTGTGTAATCGCTTGGGCCGGGTGTGTAATTGATCCTGCTCTGTCTGGGATTGTTAGTAGTTATACTAGTCAACTTTTCAACCAGTGATGTTAGTTTAGGTTGGTTATCAGAATTGGTTGTAGTGATTTGAATATGCGTTGTCTGTTGAGGAATGGACGATGTTTTGATCGGGCATTAAAAGAATGATCGTTGTACTGGGTATACGGTTGTTTATGATACTCGGAAGGTTGTTGATCTGTTCTGCATGATTGAATGACTTGGCTGTTGATCGATAGTTGGCTTGTTCTGCCGTTGATTGGATCCGGCAGCAAAAGTTGTAGTACGGTGGTTGGACAATGTGAACCACTTGTGCTACTCAATGGATTTGTAGAGGTATGAAGGATGTAGAGGTGCCATTGGGGCGGAAGTATTAGGCAAGCCAGTACCATCTGAAACTTAGTACTTAGAAAAAATTCTCGAAAATTTTCGTGGTTCTCGAAACTTTTCTAGGGTTCTCCGAAACTTTGTGCGATTCTCCGAGACTGTGAGTTGTTCCTCGAAACTTTAGGATTCTCGAAACTTTGAGGATTTTCGAGAATACAAAAATTCTTCGAAAAATATGTGACTTTTCGAATTGCTGCGAACTTTCGAAATATGGAGTTTTCTTCGAGAATAATCCAGCTGCTTTAATCGAGACGTTCCGGACGCCGAGTTGACAATGTACGGTGTGTTCCTGTTCGTCGAGAAATTTATAGCAAATGTTCGAAAATTCCACACCACAAAATTTTCTAAATTATACAATTTACGACAATATGCAACAAAGTCGAACAGGTGTTTCCTTTCTTATACAAGCAACGAAAAGCACCGAGTAAGGAAGACGGTAAACAACTTAAGTACAACGGTGAGTATTCCGAGAAGTTGGGTGGTTTTGGTGTTTTCGAATGTACGTACCTGTGTGGTCGAACTTCTGGGCAG
>LBNU01039488.1:306064-317457 GCA_014162995.1 Artemisia annua
TATATATATAGAGAATACGGGCTGACGGCGTCAGCCCAAGGTGTGACGCCGTCACGCCGACGATTAGGGTTTTGTGATGGCCTTCTTGACATCGTCACGCCGCCTTGTTCCAGATCTGACGGCCTTCCCTGACGCCGTTACCAAACTAGGCTAAAAACTCTCTGGCCTGTCATGAGTAACTTCCAATTTCTTCACTTCAGTTGTTCCTGACGTCGTCACGATGAAGCTTGTGACGCCGTCACCTTCTGTGCACTTTAGGGTCTTTTGAGATTTTGTTGTTTTCCGCACTTTTTCACTCCGAAAACGCCCGAAAATGCTTCTTTTGTGATTTTCTCCTCAAAAGTACCTAAAATGAGAAAAGAAACGACTTTGGGTGAAATCCGATCCAATAATATATGAATTAGGACTCAAATGGACCCCTAAAAACGTAACATTTTTCGTCTCATCAGCAACACTCTCATCCTTCCTATTTCATCTAGAACGTGGGCTTTAAGCCCATTGGACACATTAACAAAAGTCTAGTAACTTAAAACATAATGATGTAGATAACTAAGCAACCTAATGTTTATTACAAATGACCGAGACTTGATAAATAGTAAAACTCCGTTCCCAACAATAGGACATGCGCCATATAGAGGAACAAGTTACGCCACATCTTAAGGCGGTGTACGAATATTCCAGAATATAATAATCTTGGACCTCGCGCAAAGTTAAGTAAATGCGCCGCATCTATCATCAACATGCGTTGCATCGATCCCTCAGACAAAAACTATAAATACCCCATGACAGATACGAGTTTGGAGAGTGAAAAGAAACCCTAAGGAGACGAATTCAGTCGAAGAAACATCACAAGACACGCCCTAAAAGAAGATCTTAGAGCCGTAAGAAGGTCCTGCATGTGTATAATTCATTAAGTAGTTTTATTTATTGTATTAGTAAGCTTTAATCCATCAGGATTGATGGGCTTGTGGCCACCATACCCCTTAAAATTGCTTTCCCATCGATTAAAGTTTATATGATGATGCTTTTGGTGACTTGTATTTGTGCATTGATAACCTCTATGTTTAGTTCTGGGCTACCATACTTGTTCCTCGCCTACTTATCTAGTGTCTAGAAGGTAGGATAAACATAAGTAATCATTAAGAGTTTACTCGCCGATATTTAGGATCCAACGAGACAGATTAGATTACGATACTCATCATATAAAACTAGCAATAAAACAAGTTACAAGCTACTTAATTATAAGGACAGGTCTTCTAACGTGTTTCTATTATCTATCTGTGTACGTGATTGCTATTCACTAATTTGTTCTCATTAGTTTTACATTTATTTTAATTAAATCTTTGTTAGTCTCTCAGGCTATACCCCCGTTTATTAGATTAGGTTGTAAAACTAACTTAGATATTAAAATACTGATTAAATCAACTAGATATTACGTTCCATTCCTAGTGTTCGACACTCTACTTACCACTATATACATATTGATCGGGTACACTGCTCGTTAAGTGTGTGTATGTTAGTAATAATTCTGCTAAATATAAATTTAAAACTTGATTAGGCAAAAACACTCTATACTACACTGACACATGGCACGCATCAATATGTTAGGGTTTCATTCTTATATTGTGGATGGATTATTTTTCTTAGTGCTTATGTTTGCAAACCCTAACCTTGGTTTAATTGAATTAGAGTTAATACTTATGCCTTCAACTTTCAATTCATGTACTATAATTTGGAGTTCTTCCACTTGTTTCACAACAGGCTTTCCATCATACATCTTGAAGTTCAGAAATTTTCCAACAACAAACTTCTTAGAACATGCAACTTCAGTCCTATATTTATGTTCCAATGATATCCATATTCCCCTTGTAATTTCATAGTACGCCGCTTGTGCCTCCGTAGGAAGATTCTGTCCTTCCACATATGGATCTATCGGTTTAAGATCCGTGAGAACATTCGATACACGCAACGTTGTTAAATAAAACATCTTTTGCTTGCTTTCCAATTTTATTATTGAATGACAATATTTCATAGTAAGGATGTTAGTCATTTACTGCCAAAGAAGAAATGGTATATATTCTAAAGCCTATAGTGACGCCATGATATTTCACCAAAAATAATAAAATAGAAGATACTCGCTAAAAGGTATAATATTTCACTAATAGTATTTCTAATGAGATAATAAACCTTTTAGCGAGTATTTTCAATTTTTCAAAGGTTGTAAAAACCAAAGTAAATTAATGCAAAAACACAACAAATAGAGGTCATCTAAGGGAACCACCTGATATGATGGCTAGAGCCGACCTTTATACGTCTAGACTCGGCCATTATATGGTGATGTTATCAAATAACAACATATTATTAGCATCAATTATCCTATGTATATTGTTTGTTTTATATTATTTTATATAAAAATTGATAGTTAATTGCTTAGTTTAGTAAATCTCAGTTATAAACAAGCAAATGGAGAAATTTAGCTATTTTGGATGTGAATTGGAGAAAAATTGAACAAGTTGGAAAAGTCTACTAAACTGAAGACAGATACGCCG
Organism: Artemisia annua; assembly: GCA_014162995.1. Classification (NCBI taxonomy): domain Eukaryota; kingdom Viridiplantae; phylum Streptophyta; class Magnoliopsida; order Asterales; family Asteraceae; genus Artemisia; species Artemisia annua. The sequence continues at coordinate 308,614 of LBNU01039488.1, forward strand.
TATCATTTTGGATTGGAGCAGATCTGGCAATCAATATGTTAGGGTTTCATTCTTATATTGTGGATGGATTATTCTTCTTAGTGCTTATGTTTTCAAACCCTAACCTTGGTTTAATTCAAGTAGAGTTAATACCCATGCTTTCCACTTCCAATTCATTTACTATAATTTGAAGTTCTTCCACTTGTTTCACAACAGGCTTTTCATCATTCATCTTGAAGTTTAGAAATTTTCCAACAACAAACTTTTTATAACATGCAACTTCAATCTTATATTTCTGTTCCAATGATATCCATATTTCCCTTGCACTTTTATAGTCCGCCGTTTGTGCCTCAGTAGGAAAATTCTGTCCTTCCACATATGGATCTGTTGGTTCAAGATCCGTGAGAACATTCGATACATGCAACGTTGTTAAGTAAAACAACATCTTTTGCTTGCTTTTCAATTTTATTATTGAATGACAATATTTCATAGTAAGGATCTTAGTCATTTACTGCTAAAGAAGAAATGGTATATATTCTAAAGACTATAGTGACGCCATGATATTTAACCAAAAATAATAAAATAGAAGATACTCGCTAAAAGGTATAATATTTCACTAATAGTATTTCTAATGAGATAGTAAACCTTTTAGCGAGTATTTTCAATTTTTCAAAGGTTATAAAAACCCAAGTAAATTAATGCAAAAACACAACAAATGGAGGTCATCTAAGGGAACCACCCGATATGATTGCTAGAGCCGACCTTTATACGTCTAGAGTCGGCCATTATACGGTGATGATATCAAATACCAACATATTATTAGCATCAGTTATCCTGTGTATATTGTTTGTTTTATATTATTTTATATAAGAATTGATACTTAATTGCTTACTTTTGTAAATCTCAGTTATAAACAAACAAATGGCGAAAGTTAGTTATTTTTTACGTGAATTGGAGAAAGATGGATCAAGTTGGAAAAGTCTACTAAACTGAAGACAGATACGCCGTATCATTTTGGATTGGAGCAGATCTGGCAATCAATATGTTAGGGTTTCATTCTTATATTGTGGATGGATTATTCTTCTTAGTGCTTATGTTTTCAAACCCTAACCTTGGTTTAATTCAAGTAGAGTTAATACCCATGCTTTCCACTTCCAATTCATTTACTATAATTTGAAGTTCTTCCACTTGTTTCACAACAGGCTTTTCATCATTCATCTTGAAGTTTAGAAATTTTCCAACAACAAACTTTTTATAACATGCAACTTCAATCTTATATTTCTGTTCCAATGATATCCATATTTCCCTTGCACTTTTATAGTCCGCCGTTTGTGCCTCAGTAGGAAAATTCTGTCCTTCCACATATGGATCTGTTGGTTCAAGATCCGTGAGAACATTCGATACATGCAACGTTGTTAAGTAAAACAACATCTTTTGCTTGCTTTTCAATTTTATTATTGAATGTCAATATTTCATAGTAAGGATCTTAGTCATTTACTGCTAAAGAAGAAATGGTATATATTCTAAAGACTATAGTGATGCCATGATATTTAACCAAAAATAATAAAATAGAAGATACTCGCTAAAAGGTATAATATTTCACTAATAGTATTTCCAATGAGATAGTAAACCTTTTAGCGAGTATTTTCAATTTTTCAAAGGTTATAAAAACCCAAGTAAATTAATGCAAAAACACAACAAATGGAGGTCATTGATGAGACGAAAAGTGTACCCGTTTTAAGGGGTCATTTAAGCCCTAATTCAAGTGAATATGATCAAATATTGCCCTAAATCGTTCCTTTTGTCATTTTAGGTACTTTCGAGGATAATTCTGGAAAACATGCATATTTGGACGTTTTTGGAGCATAAAAGTGAAGAAAACGACAAAGTCTCAAAAGAAGCTGGATTTTCTACCTGACGGCGTCAGAGTCACAAGGTGACGCCGTCAGACAACGTTGACAAAGGAGTGAAATTACTTTACACTTGGCGGGCCAGAAAGATTTTGCAATATTTACACCTGACGTCGTCAGGTGTTACAAGATGTGGCCGTCAGGTTATAAGTTAAAGAGTGATGGCCAGAAGAATTTAGAGGGTGACGGCGTCAGAAGTAGATCTAGGCCATCCGAGAACCCTAGTGGCAGCGAGCTGACGGCGTCAGACTCTATAACCTGACGCCGTCAGAATGTAAAATCTATATATTTTCCTAATTTTCATTCATTAGTGTAGAACTTTGTGGGGAACTTTTGGTACAAAACCCTAAGACGATTTTAGCTGTATTTTCAAGGGTTTTTCACCCTTGAATCCTTCATGTTCAATTAAAGATAAGTCCTCACTTAAATGAATCAATATGTCTATGTGTTGGTTAATTATATCTTATGCTTGTCTTTTGATTAACATGCTAGGCTAGATTTTTCTTGTGTTTGCTTAGATCTAATGAAACCTAACTATTAATTATTGGTTGATTGGTGTGTTATTACTCTGTTGGGATGAATGTTTCATCAATGTTAGGCTTAAGAAAACTGGCAATACTCCTATACGGTAACATGCTTGAACGTCTTAAGAAACATGTAACTAAGGCATACTAGGTTATTAAGGTAGTATTTAACGCATGAGCCACTGTTTACAATCCCTATAATTATGTGTACGCATGGTTGTAAGAGGAGATAAGAGCTCATAGAATTGGGGAGATATGTATGCCACCCCATGAATTGTTAAGGAATACACCCGTCATCCACACAAGTAATACATACACCAATTAACCGGTAAAAGATAGTTAGGGAGTAAGGAAGTTTAAGTAAACACATTTGTCTCTATATAAGTTTTCACAACCTTTTATTTTCCTGCTATTTTATTTTTATTGCAATTGTAGTTTTTGGGTTAGTTGACTAGCAACTAATTCCGCCCATTCCTCCAAAACCCGAGATTTTACTTGCTTTCAAAAAAATATAAAAATACAAAAATAATCTTCCTTCACCTTTAGACCTATTAGAGTAGTTTTTCTATCCTAACGAACACTATTCCCTGTGAGAGAACGATCAATCCCCCGTACTTACCACTACACTATACTACACTGACCAGGTACACTGCCTGGTGGGATTGCAAGCTTCTCAAGATCCCTTGAGAGGTAAAACCTGTTGCGTGGTCGCAATCCCACGCACATCAAGTTTTTGGCGCCGCTGCCGGGGAATAGTTATTGTTTAGGTAGAATTTTTTTTTTTTTAAATAGGTCTACTCACTAGATTCCTTTCTAGTGAGATTTTTATTTTATTTTTCTAGGATTTCTTTAGTCTATCTATTTTCTTCGTGTTTTTGTTCGTAACCATTACCATCCGCCAACATGGAAGGTGGTAACATCCTCGATCCCAACAACCCACCTCAACCAAACCACCAACCACAACCAAACCAACCTCCTAGAGCCCGTACCTTAGGAGAGTATTCCCGACCTAGCCACCATGGCTATCGCAACACCATTGAGCTCACTCAAGGAGCCAATGTCACTCCCTTGCGATCCGACACCATCCGGTTGGTGCAAAGCGGATGCGCATTCCATGGACTTCGTTCCGAAGATCCAAATCAACATCTCAAGGATTTCCTCAAAATCGTAGATTCTATAGACCTTGATGTTGCCACTCGAGAGACTACCCGATTACGTCTCTTCCAATTCTCTCTGCGAGACCATGCTAGTCAGTGGCTAGAGCGTCTACCCGCAGGATCCATCACCTCTTGGGATGATCTCACAACTCGCTTCTTAGCTCAATTTTTCCCACCGAGGAGAACTACCAAGCTAAGGAATGATATCTTAGCGTTCCAACAACGCCAAGGCGAAACCCTCTACGAGGCATGGACTCGATTTAAGGACTTACTCCAAAAAGTCCCTCACCATGGCATAGGCCTTTGGCTCCAAGTCCAAATCTTCTATGACCATATCAATATCCCCACAAGGCAAACCATTGACCAAGCGGCCAGTGGCAAGCTACGTGATCTAAGTGCGGAACAATCATGGGATCTCCTAGAAGATCTTGCTCTATATGACAACGAAAGATGGAATGATCCCCGTGATTTGAATAAGACGGTCAAGGCAATATCTTTGCCTTCGAATAATTCAAGCACTTCCGACCGTAGGATCATAGAACTTGAAGACCAAGTCAAGTTTCTCATGAAATTCTACGAGGCTCCTAAACCTTCAAGCCAAGTGAATAAAATCACTTCCTCGTGCGAATTATGTAGTGGTCCCCACAACACTCGTGATTGCATGGAACTCCCCGAACAAGCTTTTGCGGATTACGCATCCTCGCGTACCGACGGAGCGGGAGACAAGTGCTACACTTTCAAACCCGAGCCAAACCCTTACGGTGATTCATACAACCCCTCATGGAAAAATCACCCAAACCTTAGGAGGAAGTCAAACCAAAACGTGCCCCAAAACAATTCCTCCAACCCACCTAATCGTTTTCAACCCAACGGTCCTACCTCAAACCGTACCTTCAACAACAATCCTTCCAACAACTATGGTAGTACCAATAACTTTGAAGGATTGATGTCCAATTTTATGGCATCTCAAGAAGCTCGTATAGCTAAATTCACATCCGAATTTAATCAACAACAAGTAGAGATGACCAATAAGATTGACAACTTGTTGAAGGCCCTTACCAACCATGTGCTATCACCTCCACATAAGGACACTAGGACCACTAATAGCGGACCCCAAATTAAAGACCCTTCTTCATTCAAACATGTCCACTTCGTCAACATTGTCACTATTAGACAAATTGATAGGAGTGAGGAAAATAATGAACCTAGGGATGAAGTTAAGGAAGTCGAGGTAGATGAGGAAAGTAGGGTAAGCAAGATTGAAGAAGTAGATGATGGAGAAGACTACTTCAATAAGTTACCAACTAGAGAAGAACGGGCATATCATAAGGATTTATTCGATGACTCCGAGACACCATACTTCCTAGGCAACCCGATTATCAAAACGGGCGACCCTTCTAATCTCAACATACCATGCAATATAGGACATTTGCATGTGTGGAAGGCTTACATCGATACAACTTGATAATGAAAAATCAACTTAGGTATAGGGTGTTCCCTGATAGGGGATGGATTAGTAACTTCACGGGAAGAGTTAGGGGATTACTGGTTTATGTAGGGAACTTCACCTATGTCACCGACTTTATGATTGTAGAAGATATCCGCCCAATAGTCGATGCAAGTTTGACTCAAGTAGTCTTGGGAAAACCGTTTATTGAGGTCTCTAGAATGACTTATGAACCTTCCTTAGGGATAGTTAGATTTAAGGATGAGACCGATGAAGTGAACTACCAAATGCCATATAAGATTGAGCAATTCCAAAACTTGTCGAACGTTGAAAAAGAGCTTAAACAAGCAGTTTACTATAGGAATGACGAGGATAGACTTAGGGGAGTAGACTATGTCATGGAAAGGATATTCGGTTTCTACAAGGATTGNTGAACTACCAAATGCCATATAAGATTGAGCAATTCCAAAACTTGTCGAACGTTGAAAAAGAGCTTAAACAAGCAGTTTACTATAGGAATGACGAGGATAGACTTAGGGGAGTAGACTATGTCATGGAAAGGATATTCGGTTTCTACAAGGATTGTTTGAAATTAGGACCGGATTACAAAACCGGACAAGAGGATGACCTAGAAACCGAGACCAACGATGAAGTCACGTAATGTACGGTGACTTAGAGTCTAGCTACAAGACTCGTTAATAAAGAAAAGCGTTTCTTGGGAGGCAACCCAAGCTTTGTGTGTTTTATTTGTTTGTTTATTTGATTTTATTTGTTTTCGTATGTATGATATTTCTTGTTATTGATTCATGATTCAAACTAACTTGTGAAAATGCTTTATTTTGTTTTTAACTTCGTCTTAACTACATATAAAGGTATTTTGCAAAAGCTAAGTGTAAGGAAAATCTAAATTGGTTTATAAGAACGAATGAACATGAATCATAACAATGTAAATTAACATACATATTAGTATTTGTTTGAGTCAAATGCTTGTATCGAGTCATAATGAATTTTTTCAGGAATTCCAGGAAGTAAGGTATAGTTTTTCCAGAATTTTTCCAGAAACTTAACATGAGGATTCTGTCAGATCATTTCTGACGGTGTCAGGTGTTACAACCTGACGGCATCAGGAAATATTTTTCTGTAATTTTTGAAAGTTTTGTTTTTCTTCCGGAATCATAAAAGTTTTTGTTAATCCTCTAACTTAAATCTCCAGGAATACTGCAAAAATATTCATTCCACAAGCATTATATCCTATTATAGATTATACCGCCGATTTTATGCGAGGTTGGCCTTTATCTTTTTCGCAGGTTAACAGGTTATTTTGGACAAGAAGATGATTTATATTGCGGAAGGGAAGCTTTGAGCGTTCATCTTTCTTGGAACAAGATCTAACCATGTTACCTCACTATCCACATCAAACGAATCAGGAGAGTATTTGATTTCATTCTTTCATTTTATTTACTTTTACGTCTTCTATTTGAACATTGGGGACAATGTTCGGTTTAAGTGTAAGGGGGTAAATGAAGGCACCTTAGAGAATATAATTACGCTTGATTTTTTTTTTGTTTGATAGTAAATTTGTAATAAAACCGAGAGGAATATTTGTTAGGGTAATTTTAGAGCCAATTTAAAACCTTAGAGAATACAATTGCGCTTGATTTTTGTTTGTTGATAGTAAATTTGTAATAAAACCGAGAGGAATATTTGTTAGGGTAATTTTAGCGCCAATTTAAAATTTTTTTACAACATTTAGAAGTGAAACTTTGGTCTTAATAAGCGTCTCAGGGATAGGAAATTATATGACTAGCACAAAACCGTACCACTAAAAAATTTTCCACCCCAAATATGTGAGGTTCACCCCTAGAATTGGTAGGAAAAGCATCCATCTTTGATGCTATGATGTGTGTACCGGTAGCGCTTAGATTCTAGAACTTGCGTTAGGACCATCTCAAATCTACAAGTGAGACTACATTCGTGTAGTTAGATCTACTACATGATAAGAGGCATTAGGATTAACCCTTTGTTTTTACACCCGTGCTTTTGTTATAATTACGTTGGCTACATTGGTCAAGTAATTCTCCCACATCCTTTGCGTTGTACCCATTTTTGGTACACGATACCCCTAGTACAACCCTCCGAGCCTATCTTTTCGTTTCGACCTTTGAGCATCTTACTCAAAGTGAGAATTTGTTTACACCCCACTTAAATGTACACCCAAATCGCCTTAGCCTACCTTGTATGCACTCACCTTTAGTGCATTATTGTGACAACATGTGTTAAACCTTTTGTTAATTATCTAATCAATTACATGGTTGCTAAGTCGAGTCATATCCTTGTACATATTGTTTTGGGACGATTGGGACTCATGGGTAAAGTACTAGTGTAATGGAGTATTGGGGAAGAACATCATTATTACCCCCATATGTGCTAAAGATTTTAAAAGTACTTCAAGTTTTTCATTTATCTTAATTCGAGTCATTAGAATAGTAATTGTAAAGTTATGGTAAAAGTTCAAGTGTAAGGGGAGAACCGAGGCCCCTATGATGTATTATTTTAGATGGTAGGGTAAGAATGTATGAAAAAAACAAAAAAAAATTAAAAAAAAATCGAAAAATCAAGAAAAATACAAAAAAAAAAATAGAAAAAGAAAAGTAGAAAAACATATGGACTACCATCCCATTTCCTTTATGTTTTTTTATGTATTTGTTATTTTGTTTTTAGCTTAAGATTGAGTCGAGTCTTGGCTTAGCAACATTGTATAGTGCATGTATTTGATCATGATAGTTGACTCGCCACCATTTAAATACCCTTTATTCCAACCAAACCGTGTTTATCATATCCCTACACCTTACATTATAACCCTTTTTGAAAGCCCTCTTTGATAGTTTATCTTAGGTGCTTACGCCTAGTGNCAAAAAAAAAAAAAAAAAAAAAGAAGTGAAGAAGAAATATGTAATCGAATTTTTCGTTATGCCTTAATCATGTTTGTATGGTTTAGTAATGACCATATATGACATTTGATCCAACTCTTCAAGTGTGTGGACATATATTTTGTCACTCTTAAATGCATATCGTGTACTAACGTTTCAAACTGAATTTTTAGTTGTCACTACTTTCAAATTCATATGTGGTAAACTATTCAGCCAAAGAATACAGTCCACGTTTAATATAATGTGTGACAACTTGATATATAAATTTACCACATACACCAATTACCTCAATAGTTGACATAATTTATTGGTCAGCACTTTTAATGTGTGACCATATATTGTCACATATGTATATCTATAGTGTGATAATGTTCGAGCTCATTGTATCTGTCACACGTCCTCGAATTAAAAGTGACCAATAATCCAAATTTTTTTTCCAGTTAACCCTCTAGTCACCATAAATAATTCAAAATGTGTGCAATAAATTCGAAATGGTCACACAAGTCGGATTCAAGTGGGATGTTCATTTTTATTCTGGACATTTTAGTCCACGTATAAATGTTAACATGTGCATTTCAAATCGACCATGCGTGACCAATAGAACTTTTTTGTACTAGTGAAGAGGGCTTTCACTTTCCAAATCCTAATGTGTATAGTCAGATATATTTGTAGCACGATCATGTGACTATAGGCTTTACAATAGTCACACCATATCACAAATGTGTATCTAAATCATGATTATGGCCACGTTATAAGGGTATTATATGTGACCATTAACCATGTACAAATTTATCCTTGTAACATAAATGAAGTTGTTGTAGTCTACTTAAATTATGTTAATCATTACCTAAAAATAGATTTAGTTAGTTGTAAAATGAATTTAGATAGGATTGTTTT
>LBNU01039490.1:1283-18445 GCA_014162995.1 Artemisia annua
CCTCTTGAAAATGTGATAAGGGGTGTAAACTCACCTGTGAAGACTAGAAGACAATCAAAGATGGCTGACATTCATGGCTTTATCAGTGAAATTTATGAATCTAAGAATCATGAAGGAAAAAATGAATGTCTGTTCATGTGTTTTCTGTCTCAAATGGAACCAAAGAATGTATTCAAGGCACTTGAAGATGAAAGCTGGGTCGAAGCAATGCAACAAGAGTTGCTTCAGTTCAAAATTCAGAAGGTTTGGGTGCTTTGTGATTTACCTAAACGCATGAAAGTAATTGGTACCAAATGGGTGTTTAGAAACAAGAAATATGAAAGAGGAATTGTCATCAGAAACAAGGCTAGGCTTGTAGCACAAGGATACACTCAGGAGGAGGGTATTTGTAACACCCCCAAATTTGGGATACGCAGCGGAATTAAAGCTGGGTGTTACTTCATGGCACAACAGTTATAATAATAGAAAACGAACTCTAATCGAGTCGTTTTTAAAAGATTTTATTATTCAAATATCAGAGTTTACAAAATGAGGTCCCAGTAGGTTTTACAGTTTGTCAAATAATTTATCAAATAATAATAAAATCTTTAGCCTTCTTTTCGTATCCGTGCCTCTTCATGCCATCCTCGTTTAATATAAACCTGAGATAAACATGCTAAAAAGTCAACACAAAGGTTGAGTGAATCCATAGCGTTTAAAGAAATAATCATTTGAACACAAGCTAAGAGATAATAAATCAGAGATATTGCAGTTTAGTATATTGCCGAAAGTCTTATGACACGCAAACCATAACAGTAAGCATCATAGTAAAGAGTTATGATGTAAATTACTAACATAATTAAACGAAAGTAATAATGCCCTCCAGTAGGAGTTTATCGTTTTCCTATGTAAACGAGGGTCTTTATCAGAAATGCCAACAATGACAACTTAGGCAATATCAATCAGGATAGCATACAGAAAAATACTTGTGTTCGGTTTTGTAGCATGTATCTCCCCACAAGTTTGAAAAACGTATAAAAATAGTGGGACTATGAACTCACAGTAATCCATAAAAGTTTAGAGTAGTTGTGAAAGTAAATGAAAATAGTTGAGCATGTATCTTCCCAAAAAGTATTTCAAAACGTATAAAAGTAGGGGCTATGAAACTCACGGTAATCCTTAAAAGTTTAGAGTAAAAGAAAATAGTTGAGCATGTATCTCCCCCAAAACATTCAAAATAAGAAAAGAGTGGCTATGACTCACCTCAATGTTACAGTAGTCTGGATGGAAAACAAATTTAAGTAAAGTTGATAAACGTCTCCGACACTTAACCTGAGTTGATATATCAAGCTTTTCAGTATATAAGAATATATATACATTTATTATCGATTTCGTTAAAGGTTTGTTAATAATTATACGTTTAATGAGTTAATGAAATGTTTATTCAAAGTTTAGTGATTTCATTATCGTGTTTATATATTAGTTAACCTAGTTCTCGTGATAATATGGAAATACTACACTTTTGACCCAAGAGTTTTAGATATTGACGATATTTACCCTGAACTATCTTAAAATGACAATTCATACCCACAAGNATGTTACAGTAGTCTGGATGGAAAACAAATTTAAGTAAAGTTGATAAACGTCTCCGACACTTAACCTGAGTTGATATATCAAGCTTTTCAGTATATAAGAATATATATACATTTATTATCGATTTCGTTAAAGGTTTGTTAATAATTATACGTCATGCATTACTGACTTGTACCTAAGCTTGAATGACTTGTACTTTAACGTTTAAGACTTAGATATTATAAAATCATATATAATAACTTAGGGTTTTCTAAAGACTCTAATAATTGGCAAACGTTTATTTTGTACGTTAAGTATGTTAACGAAATAACGTAAAGTGGTAAATAAAAGTTGGAAAACATTTATACTTAACACGTAAATATATTTATTCAAAACGAATTTAAGTGAACTCGTTTAAAAAAAATAGACGTGAAAAATAGATAGGTATTCTTTTGTTAAAATATTAATATAAGTGGAAATTTACCAGTGGTTACAGTCTCACCCCCTTAACGGAATCCCGTCCCGGGATTCTATTTAAGTTAGGTATCAAAATGATGAGATCAAAATATAGTTTTATTAGTGAAAAATTTATAAGTTATAAATACATGTGTAAACATTATTTTGAAAATCATATAATCTTAAGAAAAATTTATTTTGAATGAAGATTTTATGTATTATGTTATGTCTTGCGTTGTATAATATTCAAGGTGTTAGGGAAAAGTTATAGGTATCATAGATGTCGAGAGAGTTTATCAACAGTTTACAAAGTTTTTAGATAATGATTGTTTTGAGAAACCTGAAAAGTTGACTGTTTCTTTCATGACATGATCCTTCCTGAATTAAACATAGGTGATCAGGCTATGTATAATTTAGGACAGATGATGTGATGCTCGATTCACTCAAAATATGTTTCTTAAAAGTTTTAGATGGCACATTCAACGTTTTGCTTCTATAATTTAACAGCTTAAATACTATTTCTAGTAACAAGAAATATCTATTCACGTAATGGTAATGTATAGTTAATAGAGTGGCCAGATATAAATTCCTGGGTGGCGGCAAGATAACTAAAATAGACAGAGAAGATTCTATAATGCATGGGGAAAAACCTTATAAGATAGTTAGCCTAATCTTATTAGAATAACGAGGTATTGCTATAATTAGACGAATGTTGTGATTATCATGGAGATAGTAAACATAGTGTTTTATTAACTATAAAGGTACTTATTACGACTAGGCTATGTCATAATACGGAAGGGATAATACAACTCTTAAGGCTTAAACTAGGGCTTATTGTCATAAAAGAAACTCCTTCTTCTTATTTAAGTGTTGATATTGTCCTTTGATGTTGTTGGGGTTCTGACGATCTTCTATGCTTTTCCACTAGCATTGGTATTCTTGCTTGGGCATCTATTTTTGTAGTGTCCCTTCTCGCCACATTCGTAGCACGTCACCATTGCTGGCTGTGAGTTTATGCCTGCAGCTTTGCAGTCTCTTGTCTTGTGACCTATCTTCTGGCATTTTCCGCATTTGGCAATGCAAGGTCCTGTATGATGCATCTTGCATCGGTCACATACAGGTTTCTTTCCAAGATAACCACCTTCTTCAGCAGATGTGGCAATATACACTCTGCCTGCTTCCCACCTGCTGTTCTGCTGGTTGTGGTGATAGTTGCAATGATTATATAAGAGTAACTTCCCATCATAAACCTTCCTCTTTTTCGGCATGGCGGCATAAACTTTGGCATCCTCTGGTTGTTTTTCCTTGTTATTGTTATTTCTGAAATAACTATTCCATTCCCTTTTGTTGCTGTTACAATCAGGGTTGTTAATAACGCGAGCATTCCTATTTTGCACATCTTGACCCATCACATTATGTGCCATACGAATAGCTTCATGCATAGAAGCAGGCTTCAATAGAGCAACATTCCTTTGAATTTCTGGGGAGAGTCCTTAGATATACCTTTCAATTTTCTTATGCTCAGGTTCTATCATAGTAGGACGGAGTAATGCTAATTCATGGAAACGGTTAGTGTACCCGATGAAGTCATCTCCTTTCATAGTCGAATCCCAAGTTTCTTGTTCCATTGCCCGCAATTCGATCCTTGAACAGTATTCCTCGATCATCATTTTTCGCAGTTCTTCCCAAGGGATTGAATAAGCGACGTCAACTCCTACTTGTTGGACATAAGTATTCCACCATCTCAGGGTACGACCCTGAAATGTGCAAGTGGCAAACTTAATTCTGTTTTCCTGGGGACAGTTACTATACTGAAATATTCTTTCTACTTCTTCAAACCATTTACACAATTCCAGAGCGCCTTCAGTTCCATTTAAAATGCGAGGAATGCAGTCTAAAAACTCCTTGTGAGTAAGATTATCAACCTCTAGTGCAGTATTTCTTGTGTCTTCAGCCGATTTTGTGATTCCAAGTCTCTCTGGTGCATTGGCAAGAGCTTCGGCTAACCTTCTGGCAATGGTTTGTTCGATAGAAGCTTGGGTCATCTTTGCTAACTCTGTAGCATTATAGAAATTTCATTTTGGGCGGTAGGAGGGTATAATTAGCCAAGGTAGTCTAGAATGATCTTATCAAAGTAGCACAATTATCCTATAAAGTAGGTCTATAATTTGTCGCATTGTTTCACAAAATATGGAAAACAATTACAAATGTCATTATAGATTCTACTAATTGAGACTCTCAGCATAATGATTGAAAGCTTTAGTTGGAAGGCTAGCTCCAGGCGCTGCCTGATGTCCTTAGGGGAAAATCTTGGTAGGGGTTATGAATTATGGAGGTCATGAAAAAGTTTAGAGATGATTAAAACCTAATTACAATGTCTTAGGAAAATTTTATAAATCTCAAAAGTATAGAAGTAGGTATATGCTCGAGGAAATACGTTTAAGCCGTAATGCCTTAGAATAGGCATATGCAGATAAGTTTATTTAAATAAAGTAATCAGAAGTATATGCGTATATATTAGTATACTAAAATGTAGCATAAATTACCTAGAAGTCACGTAATTATCTGAAGGATGAAAGGCACGGAGAGCGAAAGGCTATAAAATGTTTGTTTGTAAAACTAGTTATAGTTCGGACCTCAATTAGACCCGTTTCTCTATAACTGAGGCTCTGATACCAATCTGTAACACCCCTAAATTTGGGATACGCAGCAGAATTAAAGTTGGGTGTTACTTCATGGCACAACAGTTATAATAATAGAAAACGAACTCTAATCGAGTCGTTTTTAAAAGATTTTATTATTCAAATATCAGAGTTTACAAAATGAGGTCCCAGTAGGTTTTACAGTTTGTCAAATAATTTATCAAATGATAATAAAATCCTTAGCCTTCTTTCCGTATCCGTGCCTCTTCATGCCATCCTCGTTTAATATAAACCTGAGATAAACATGCTAAAAAGTCAACACAAAGGTTGAGTGAATCCATAGCGTTTAAAGAAATAATCATTTGAACACAAGCTAAGAGATAATAAATCAGAGATATTGCAGTTTAGTATATTGCCGTAAGTCTCATGACACGCAAACCATAACAGTAAGCATTATAGTAAAGAGTTATGATGGCATCATAGTAAAGAGTTGTGATGTAAATTACTAACATAATTAAACGAAAGTAATAATGCCCTCCGGTAGGAGTTTATCGTTTTCCTATGTAAACGAGGGTCTTTATCAGAAATGCCAACAATGACAACTTAGGCAATATCAATCAGGATAGCATACAGAAAAATACTTGTGTTCGGTTTTGTAGCATGTATCTCCCCACAAGTTTGAAAAACGTATAAAAATAGTGGGACTATGAACTCACAGTAATCCATAAAAGTTTAGAGTACTTGTGAAAGTAAATGAAAATAGTTGAGCATGTATCTTCCCCAAAAGTATTTCAAAACGTATAAAAGTAGGGGCTATGAAACTCACGGTAATCCTTAAAAGTTTAGAGTAAATGAAAATAGCTGAGCATGTATCTCCCCCAAAACATTCAAAATAAGAAAAGAGGGGCTATGACTCACCTCAATGTTACAGTAGTCTGGATGGAAAACAAATTTAAGTAAAGTTGATAAACATCTCCGACACTTAACCTAAGTTGATATATCAAGCTTTTCAGTATATAAGAATATATATACATTTATTATCGATTTCGTTAAAGGTTTGTTAATAATTATACGTTTAATGAGTTAATGAAATGTTTATTCAAAGTTTAGTGATTTCATTATCATGTTTATATATTAGTTAACCTAGTTCTCGTGATAATATGGAAATACTACACTTTTTACCCAAGAGTTTTAGATATTGACGATATTTACCCTGAACTATCTTAAAATGACAATTCATACCCACGAGTTTTATATATTTACAACCTAAACCCCTCAAGTTTTGCATAATTACAATTAATAACTCTCATGTTTTATAAAATTACATTTTATACCCTGAAGTTTGTTAAAGAGACAACTTTACCCCTTGAACTTTAATAAAATAACAGTTTCTACCCTGACCTTTCAAATATGACATTTTATACCCTTTAACCTCAAGTTAACTTTATTTTAATTTTGACTCATAAGAATAGTTTAAAGTTTTGCTATAAAATACCCTTCATGCAAAATAGACTTTGCATCCGAGGTCCTTTTTAAAGAAAAATGTACTTTTAGCCTAGTAAAAGGTCACGACTCTTTTATTTATATAAAAATAGATTTGTAAATAATTTTTCCCTAACTTCTCAGCTCATGGTTCTCATTTATTTACCCTAAACAAATTAAAATACAAGTTTATAAAACATGGTTTACGGCTAAAAGTAGGCTCGTTTATACATGAGACATGAGGAGGTTTTTACTATGTCTTTGCTATTTTCAATAGTCTACCAGGAGGTCTTTCCATAGGTTCAAACGAGAAGTCCTAAAGTGTTACGGTTAAGTCACAATAATTTTCTAAAGTTCGGCGTTCAAAACTGATTTCACATGAAATAACTAAGTGTTTTCCTTTTGTTTCCAGGTCGCGACAGGTAGAAAGTAAGGCTCAATAAAAACGTGGCCTCTTAACCATTTTCCTATGTTCTTGTTTCTTATTAATCTATGCTATAAGGTCTTTTATTTGCCCCCAAGTTCAGATTTTTAGGTGTACGTTTGATAGGTGAAACAATTGGCTGAAGTTGGTACCCTGGGACATGTTCACGTTAAAGACAGAAGATAAAAACAGGTTGTTTCTTGATTTCTAAGCATATAAACTGATTTGTTAAGCTTCCTAACATGTTGATATATGTTCCTAGATTATCTATCATCAATGTTAAAGTTTACATGTCAAAAATGATTTATTCAGGTTGTTTGTTGGTGCTCGACAGAAAAGAAAAAGAAAGAAAGGAAAACATGCTCTTTAACCTAGGGTGTCTATTGGGGCTTGTACTACAGTAAGTTTAGGTTCATTGGGAGTGTCTAAAAGAGATAGAAAAGAGTGAGGGCACTTACTTTTGATAAAACTCGATTATAGAGAGAATATTGAGCAAGGTGACTTGGAACTTTGTAACACTACTCTATCTGCTATCTTGGGCTGCTACTACTCTATCATTGACCTCTCTTGTACTTCTAGGATCAGTAGGAACTGAATATATACTAGTTCATGTGTTTCGAGAAGAATATGAGTGAAAAAGAGGGTATGGGGCTCGTTATTTATAGGGCAAGGGTCATGGGGTTTCTAGAGAGTGTTAAGTCATCATGTTGGATTGAGAGAGACATGTTGTGGTGTTCTACACTTCCAGATTCGATACTTGTAATGAAAGAGTGTTTGTTCTAATGTGGACTTTCCTTATCCATTAATTTTAACTTAACACTTTGACTCTGGAGTAAGGCTTCTAGAGACTAAGTAATGTGGGAGTTTTGGACACCAAATGAGCTCTCTATGGTTAGGGGATGGACAAGTATCAATGCTGTAACAACTAGTTTGTCCTAGATTTAATTTATTTCGAGCTAAAATCTGTTCTAGAGTGATCATGCTTAGACAATTTGTACATAAGGCTTAGTAACTTGTACCTAGGATTTATTTAGTGTAAGTAAGTTAGTCTAGGTCTTAGGTTAACTTATATCTAAGTAGAAATGTATTTTAGGGTTTGTTTAGTAACTATAATTATCGAATTTATGTAAAAATGAAAAGTTAGGTCGAATTGGGCTTATGAGAGTGGTACTCTAGGCTTAGGAGAGTGGTACTAGGGTTTAAGGTTTATAGAAAATATATTTTTAATATTTAGTTAGGTTAGGTTAAGTATAAATTAGTTTACTTAGCTTTTAAACTAGTAAATATATAGTTTTTAGATTTTAGGCTTTAGGTACTTGTACACTAGGTTTAGGAACTTGTACATTTAGTTTAATGTTTATAAAAAGTACTAGGGCCAGGGTTTGTGCAAAGCATTCTTGTATCGTGTGGTTAAGAATAAGTACACTGAGGTTTATTATGACGTCATGCATTACTGACTTGTACCTAAGCTTGAATGACTTGTACTTTAACGTTTAAACCTTAGATATTATAAAATCATATATAATAACTTAGGGTTTTCTAAAGACTCTAATAATTGGCAAACGTTTATTTTGTACGTTAAGTATGTTAACGAAATAACGTAAAGTGGTAAATGAAAGTTGGAAAACATTTATACTTAACACGTAAATATATTTATTCAAAACGAATTTAAGTGAACTCGTTTAAAAAAAATAGACGTGAAAAATAGATAGGTATTCTTTTGTTAATATATTAATATAAGTGGAAATTTACCGGTGGTTACAGTATTGATTATGAAGAGGTGTTTGCCCCAGTTGCAAGAATAGAAGCAATTAGATTTTTTCTAGCCTATGCATCCTTTATGGGCTTCACAGTCTATCAAATGAATGTAAAAAGTGCTTTTCTATATGGGCAAATTGATGAGGAGGTATATGTTTCACAACCTCCAGGCTTTGAAGACCCTGAACATCCTGACAAAGTATACAGGGTAGTTAAAGCATTGTATGGACTGCATCAGGCACCAAGGAAGTGGTATGAAACCCTAGCTACTTATCTTTTGGAAAATGGGTTTCATAGAGGAAGAATTGATCAAACTTTGTTTATCAAGAAAGAAAAAAGCTGGTTCAAGTGTATGTTGATGATATTATTTTTTGCTCAACAAAGCCAGAGATGTGCAAAGATTTTGAGAAGCTTATGAAAGATGAGTTCAAGATGAGTTCTATGGGTGAACTCACATTCTTTTTGGGACTTCAAGTACAACAAAGGCCAGATGGAATCTTCATTAATCAAGATAAGTATGTGGCTGAGATACTTAGAAATTTCAAATTCACTAATGCAAAGTCCTCAAGCTCACCTGCAGACAGGGGTACACATCTGCTTCTAAAAGAAAACAGTGGAGAAGCAGTTATGTACATATGTACAGATCTATGATTGGTTCTTTGATGTATCTCACTTCATCAAGGCCAGACATTATGTTTGCAGTATGTGCTTGTGCAAGGTTTCAGGTCACTCCCAAAGAAGCACACTTGACTGCAGTGAAGAAGATTTTCAAATATCTTAAAGCATATCCTCATTTGGGATTATGGTACCCTAGAGAATCTCCTATGGAATTGGTTACCTACTCAGATAGTGATTATGCTGGAGCTAGCTTGGATAGAAAATCTACAACAGGTGGATGCCAATTCCTTGGATGTAGATTGGTGTCCTGGCAGTGCAAGAAACAAACTATGGTGGCAACTTCATCAACTGAGGCAGAGTATGTGGCTGTTGCAAGTTGCTGTGCTCAAGTTCTATGGCTTCAAAATCAACTTTTGGACTATGGGTACAATTTCATGAATACCATTATATTGACAATAGTAGTACCATATGCATAATTAAGAATCCAGTTCAACACACAAAGACTAAACATATTGAAATTAGACATCATTTTATAAGAGATTGTTATGAGAAAAGGCTAATTCAAGTTGTTAAAATCCATACTGAAGATAACTATGCTGATTTATTAACAAAAGGTCTTGATTTGGGTAGATTTCAGTACTTGGTGACAGGTATTGGAATGCTAAATCCATAAAATTTTTGTGTCTAATGGTCTTTGGTGTTGAGGGGAGGTTCTTGGTACTAAAATTGTTGTATATGTTTGTATAAGTGTGTATATGTCTTTGCTTGTATTTTGTTTGTCCACTAACTTTTATGCAGAGATTAAGTCAAACAGTGGAAACAAAAAGGCAAGTAGTGGTTAATAATTACTCTCACAGTGGAAAAAGGAAAACAGAGAAACTACAAATATTTCTATCAGAAGAAAAGTTTCATTGATTCAAAGGAGAGTACATTCAAACACCATCAAAACACAAAAATAAAACCTAAAACAACCTACATCCCTACACCCTACACAAGCTACTCCATTGGCTTCTTGCCCTTGCCCTGATAGTTGTGCTTATTCTTCAATGCACTCTTCCTTTTGTTCTCAAAGGTTGACTGCATTCTAGGACAAGCAAGCCCAAGCACTTGTGGAGGAGGCCTTGGTAGTCTCTCAGGCCTTTCAGGAATGGAGATTTGCTTCATGTTAGAAAGAGCTGCTCCCAAAGCTTTAGTCAGAGCCCTTGGCAACTCCCTTGCCAAGGAATAGGACTCATCATCACCTGAATCATCAGAAGAGCTGGAGTAGAACACAAGAGATGGTGCAGGTTGGGCAACAGGTGCAGACTTGGCAACAGGTGCAAGATTGTTGGTCTTCTTTGGTGGCTTCTTGGAAGAAGAGGCTGAAGCACAAGGTGGAAAGTAACTTGACCATCCTGTTGCTTCTGAAGATGAATCAACATGACTATCTCTTCTGAATCAGAAGAATCAGAGGAGATGTATACTATGTTTGGAAGTTTGCTCATGGTGACTTTTAGGGTTTGTGTGAATGATATAATGTGTTTTGGTGAAGATAATAGAGAGTCGAGTCACTTTATATAGGCAAAGTCAATCAAAAGGTCTCATTAAAGGAGATATTTACTTTCACCTATTTTGGTAGGTTGAGAAGTAAATAAAGATATTATCGGGTTGACTTTTAGAAGATATTTGTGAATAGTGGCTTGGTTAAAAGTAACTTTGGTTTAAAACAAGTTGGTTATGAGTATTCTTTGTATTATACTAACTATTGCAGGTACATAACCAATCTTTGCTGGGAGTTGATCATAAAAGGTGTATAACTGAGATACACAACAAATGGTTATTGATTCACCATGTCTAATCCACATAAGAATCAACTAGTCCAGAGCAAACGGCTACTGGTAAAGACTTAACAAATCCGTTTATGGTTGATAGTTTACCAAAAACTATATGGTTATCAACTCACCATATTCTTTATGATTAAGAGTTGGCTAGTCCATAGCAAACGGCTCATGGTAAAGACATATCAAATCCGTTGATAGCTGGTAGTTTGCTAAAAACTATAAAGAGAGCAGTCAAATTTTTATATCTTTATTTTTACCACTGCTCTTGAAAATTTTTGTGAAAAATTTCCACTGCTAGTTCACAGTTTCCACTGACAGTGTAATTTTTCCCACTGTTGAACTAGCCGTTACAACTGTTGTGTCAGTAACAAACTTTTTACTAGCCATTGAGATTAACTGCTTTCCATATTAATAGGGTAATTTTTTTTAAGATTATCTACTTTCCTAATTATATTTATTCTCTTAAAGATAAATATTTTCCATAGATAATTCTTTCTTGCGCATAACTCTCAAACCCTAGCAATATATATATTTTTCTCTCAATTGGCGAGTTTATTATTCAATTCATACTAACACAACTAATTTTTCATCAAAAGATACTATGGCATCAATCACCTTTGCAGTTGAGCACAACCAAGTGGCTAACTTGGAAAAGTCAAACGACAAGAGTGGTCCTCTTTTTCATCAGATTGTGGACTTTCTAAACACTACACATGTGAGGTATGCTTTACTTCTTAATCCCACAATCTATATCTCTCAAATCAAGCAGTTTTGGAACTCTGTTGAGTCCATAACCATTGAAGATGGAGATACACATGAATCTGTGGATGCTCTTAGAGCCACAGTGGATGGGGTAACTATTGATGTTACTGATTCATCCTTGTTAGAACCTGAGTTTATGGTTCTAACACGTAAATGGAACGACATTTACGGGATTACATTATCTATCTTGAAAGGCACAAACACATGGACTAGAAACGTCATTATTGTAAAGTGATGTGTTTTGTTAGCCTTTATATACCCCTCCATACTTCCATGGAGGGGTGAGACTTTGTGTATTTTCCTTTCACTTTTCATTATCAATAAAAACACACACTAGTTTCCCTTCTCTCTCTACTTTCTCTCACTAACCATAGAGGTCATCTTCTTCCATGTTACCCGACCTCCCGAATCCACAAATCACAATAAACTTCGGTCCTATCAAGTGGTATCAGAGCCTAGGTTCTTACTTTGTTGATTTGTGGTGTTATCTTGTCAAAAAAGTTGTCTTTATGCTGTTCTACTATGGGTCGTACTATTTTTTATCATTGTTTTTTGTGTTTAACAGCTGTTGACAGCCTTTTTTTGTATCAAATGGTTTCAAAAGTGAAAGACTTTTATTTCCAGTCTTTGTGATATCAAATGTAGTTATAAAAAGGTCAAAAGTTTCAATCTTTCATTCACAAGTTTTTTTCCCCATATCTTATTCGTGAAACTGTCCAATATATCAACTTGTGGAATATCAAAACTTGTGACTTTTGTACCATCTCGTGAAAATTTGTGGTCAATATGAAGGCTATTCACTGGTCTGAATATTAGTTGATGAAACTGGTCAGAAATATTTAATCGGAAAACTCATCAAAAAATCATCGGAAACTGGAAATATCGTCGGAAAATTAATCGGAACTTCTTGTATAAGAAGTTCTCGATATGTACCTTTTTATCGAGAACTTAAAACCCTAATTATCGAGATTTTTCGATATCCAGGATCTTGAAAACCACAGTTTTTCTCGATAAAAATTTTCTCGATAAAAAATTTTCTCGATAAAAATTTTCTCGATAAACAGAATAGTTTCGAAATCTTTTGAATGCAAAAATTATCGAGAACTTTTTAAGAGAAGATGATGAAGAGATGCAGTTAGACTCGAACCAATACCAAATACCAAACACAAAACTCTTTGACTTCAGCTTATGCATCACGAGTCATAACCAAAACCGAATAGACGAATCATAACCAAACGTGACTGATATGCAAATGAAGTTAACCACAGCTTTAAACCAATGCAAACAACTATCATAAATCCCTCCTCTACTCACAAATCCACTTACTATATCCAACAAGACCGAACATAAAATGAAATTAAAACCATAGATCTCAGATTTGTTTTCGTGTTACAATAGATACCGTGACAACAAAGGTCATACACACGGAAAACTTTCATCACATATCCATCTTTCTTGAAGACTTGGCTTCAATAAATATCCAAAACAAAAAGGGAAAAGAAATAAAAACAACTATGTTTTCTTCTTCCCTTAGGTTCGTTCTCAAACACAAACACAAAAGGAAACAACATCAAACCTACCCGAGACCATCTTTCAGATCTTGAAGCTCTCAAAGGCACGTACTAGATTTGGCTTAAGCAGAAAAATTGAACACATAGGTTGGGTATGGTTAACTTTGTGTTGGTGTGGCTCAACTGGATGGACTTCTTAATCGGTTGTTAGGTCACCATATTAGTAAACACAAGTATTCAAATGAGAGAAATGAGATGAGAACTAGACTTGGTTGATTAAGATCAATATGAAAGATGAAAGAACAAGAATTTCCTTTAGATATGAAATTAACCAACAATATTACAAGAGATATGATGTCCTATTTATAGGAGAGGGATAGGGCAACACTCCCTTCCTTCCCTATCTTGCTAAGTCATGGGCTTCAAGGCCCATTGGACATCTTATTGGACTAAACATTAACCATACGAGTAACTAACATANTAGACTTGGTTGATTAAGATCAATATGAAAGATGAAAGAACAAGAATTTCCTTTAGATATGAAATTAACCAACAATATTACAAGAGATATGATGTCCTATTTATAGGAGAGGGATAGGGCAACACTCCCTTCCTTCCCTATCTTGCTAAGTCATGGGCTTCAAGGCCCATTGGACATCTTATTGGACTAAACATTAACCATACGAGTAACTAACATAATTAAGATAAAAGTGATAATACTAGCAACCTATTACATTTACTGAAATGACCGAGACTTGACTGAATAGTTGAAAACTATGATCCTAACAATCTCCCCCTAAGGATCGGTCATGAAGGTTTGTTGAAGGATTGAAGTTCGTCACGGTCATCAAGGTTGCTTGACGTCTTTGTCTTTGGACTTTAACTGTTGACATTTGTAGCTTTAGACGTCTTCAAAATGATAGTAGTAGAAGTGATTCATCATTCTTTGTTCTTTGTCTTTGTTGATGTGAAAATGATAGATGATGTTGTAATCCGCCATACGTCACTTTCGGTGTCTCCAATAAATTCGCTCCGTTCCGACATGCTCATACATCTTTGACTGTGTTGTAGTTATTCATTAGTAGCTCTTTGTCTTTGTTGTTGAAGATTCATGATTGTTGTCGTAGAATCTTTTCTTTAGACTGTGATGTTGCATCGAGCTATCTTTGGCATTTGAGATGTATGTATGAGCATGTGGAAGTTGGTGTTCAAGATGGCATTTGTACCTGAAATAAAACAGTTAGCAATAATACAACCGGTACTTACAGGTTTGAACTAGAATTCGTCAACAGCATAGTGTGAAGACTCCTTCTAATTCGCGCCAAGGCCGTTCCTAATCGGATACCCCCTAAGGAGCTTACACGGGCACAACTAAGTACACCCACGATTAGGTGAGTCGCTGGAGATCACCCCACGACTGTAGACCGTTTGAAGCCATCATAAACACTAAGCGTAACCCACGAGGAATTACCGAAGTGACCTGCTGTCAGGGCTGTTTGATGTTGACCCTGGCAGGATTTCCGTTCAATCATTCGAGAAATACCTAAGTAAATCCCTCATGAACGTTCTAGGCAGATTGCTAAGATCTGCGAAGGACTCGATAATTTACAATTGGTGTCCATTGATGTAGAACAACCAATGTAAGATTACTAAGTGTACCTAAGAGATCTTTGATGTATCTCGTGGCTCTAGACTCAATTAGTGCAACTTATGGTTTCCTATGCGGAGATTGGGGCAGGGTCTCCTGTTTCAATATCAACCAACTCTAAATAGAAGGTCGATAGATTACAACGGTTCCCCGTGAGAATGAAACAAGTATCTTTTGAGAGATACCCGAGTGGCTAGAAGGTTAAGGTGCATGCGTCACTGGGTCCATGACGTCTTTTATCTTCAATACCGGTGTCGCCTTAGCAACAACCAGTAGCATATGAATTGAACCCGGTGTCTGCCCTAAGGTTGAATAATTTGGAGGGCTCATTTCTTTTCACCCTTTTCATAACGTTTCTTTTTAATTCTTCAACCCCTTCTTTCTCCGTTTCATTCATTTCTCCTTTTTCGAATCATACCTAAGGACTTCTAAATACTAACTATTGGTGATGTCCTTGGGTAGATCCCTCCGGTTTAGGCGGATCATAGGACGGTTATTCCTAACCTTAGTCACCTTATAACTCCATGACTATCCTAGTGATGCCTTTTGAAACCATTCATTTGAAAATCTCTCAAAGTGTTTGTGAAAAAAAACATTTTATAACACTTTGAGGGTTTTATTTTCTTATGAAATACTCCCCCTCCACATGTGCTTATGAATATTTTGCGGAAAATAACACATGCGGGAGAAGTTAGCACTTTAGAATTGATCCACTCTTAATAGACATGTACCCGAGGGACACGGTTACGTTGCTTAGTTAAAGGGATGCATTGTCAGTTTTTAGGTGACAACTAGCCCTAATAACTACCTTGAAGTTGTAAACATTCCATAAAGGAAGTTAGACCCGTCAAAGTAACGTCTAGAAAGAGTTTCTCGAAACGGTACAATCTACTCGGATAAATCCTTTCGAATACTAACGGTTTTTGTTTCGTCAATTCTTGGGTCAATTCTGAGTCGAGCTCGAGTGAGATACAACTTTGCCACATCATATTTTAATCATTTTCTTCTTCTCCCCCTCAAAAATAGCATATCAAATGTTGTTTTTGCAAACGATTTTGATTAAAATATGCTTTTTGAGTATTGTGGGGAGTTATCATCAAAGTTTTGATATTTTAAGAACGATGTTTTGGTACAAGTACTCCCCCTCAACTTGTGGATACTCATTGAGGTGAAATACTTGTCTTTTGAGTAGAATTGTGAAAATCTGAAAAGTTTGATAAATTCTACTCAAAAGTAAAAAGCCTTCGCTCCTTATCTTAGGATTGTAGCACTGAAGCGTACCACAGGGTCCTTTCTTTACAAGGTATGGGTTGTGCACTGTTATGTGTACACAAGCCTTCGTAATTCACAATTAACAAGAATGAATTAGAAATAATGAAAGGTTATACCAGAAGCTTAAGTCTGAGATGGAGTCAAAGAATTGAAGTCGGTGAACTTTGCGTTGGGCCTTTGAAATGTCAGGATTGGAAACGATGGACGAACCCCGATATAACTTTCCAGCCTCCTGATCTGTTCCCTCCGGTTGAGCCTTTCTTCAATGGCATGGATGAAGTTCTTTACCATTCTTCTTGTGCTAGATTTCCAACGGGTACTCTTTCCTTCTTTTACTTTGTTCAGATCGTCCGTCAATCTCCCTACTAGACCATCACGAACTCTTTGCAAGGTAGCATCACAGAACTTATGAAGCTCGTCGAACCGCATGAACCGTAGCTGATCTTTGAGTTTGAGGTAGGTAACCCCGAACTTTGGTTTTTGGAGAATCATTAGTTGAGATGCGTCATGTAGTTCTTCAATCATGAGTTGTGGTTTGGTCAAGTTGAGATGATTCTGGTAGCTTTCAACACCTAACTGTAGATCTTCTACACGTTCACGGATGATCAATTGTCTGATGTACATGAGCAAGGAAGAGATGAAGTTGTATTGAGTTGACGTTGGAAAGCCCCTCATTCTTCCTTGAACTTTCTCCAGATACATATCTTCTATGTCATCTACATAAAGATGTGGGAAATCGGCTTCACAAAACTTCTAGAGCTGTTCGTCTTGCCTTTTAACCACTATTTCCTTCATGTAGACATAATCAAACCGTTTATCTTCCAGGATTTGCATGATTGCGACGATTCGGCCTTTGTTCTTCACATCACCTGATGTACGTTCACGTCTGTGAGTGTAGCCGAGCTTTCGTCATTCTGACCAGTTCTGAATTCCAAACAAAGCGTCTCTGTTGTATTCCACAATAGAGTTGCTGAAAATAGGAGCGGTTTCTTCGATGTTTGGAACCTCATAACGAGTAGCTGGTACTGAAATCCTTAATGAAGACTTGTAGCGATCTTTGGAAGTTTTGATGTCGTGTTGCAGGTAGCGGAGATCATAGTTGAAGAAGAATCGATATGGAATTCTAGGCTTGTCAGCAAAGCCTTGAAGAGGTAAAGGTTTTGCCCAGTCGGTGAAGTACGGTTCGTTGTGTTTTCCATGGGCATCGAAGTTGCTTTC
>LBNU01039491.1:0-22448 GCA_014162995.1 Artemisia annua
AATATATTTGTATATTATTTATTTATATATCTATTATCTTATATATAGTACTATTAATTTTTTATTAATCTATCATTATCTTATAACTATATATATATATTATATATTAATTATATTATAATATATATAATTATCTTTTATGTTCATAAATATCTAGATTATATCTACCTCCTATTAGTTTTTTTAAATTCATATATATATAATTTATGTATATTTACTTACTTACTTATTACTTTATATTTTTAATATAATATATAATAATACTTAATGTTTATATTATTGTTATATTTATTTATTATTTTTTTATATTACTATTATCTTAAGTATATACTGTTATATCTATTTTTATTCTATATACTAAATATCTTTTAATCTTATAATTGTATCTATATTATTAATTTATCTACTATATAGTTATCTAATAATATGATATTATTAGTAATATTTGTAGTTTACTTATATATATATTTATTTCTTTATTTAATCAATTATTACTAATTTTACTTTATACCCTAATATTTAATATTAATTTACTATATAATTAGTTACTTATATATAATAGTATAGTTATATATATATACTTTTAATACATATTATATATTTATTATATACATATATTTATTAATCTAAATATTTTTATATAATATAATTTTAGTTAATTACATATGTTAATTGATTAATTTTATAAGTTCTTATGTATTAATTCATCTTATTATTTCTATCTTCAAAATTGTATAACAAAGTAAATAATTATAAAAATATAAAAAAAAAAATACTTCGATATTATTATATATATCTACAATTTAATTCCAAACTTTCAAAATATGGAATCTAGTGGTCCTTCTCATTATTTTTCACTATCTTTGTATTTACAATGAGTTACATAAATGCGTCCCATTATTTCAAAAATTACAAAACAGCCCTTTTACATTTTTAATTATTAATCGGTTTTTGATGTAAATCCGGCTCCATGAATACAAGACCCTAGATTTTCTCCCAAGCACAAATCCATTCGCCCAGGTTATAGATCCATCCTATATAGTACGCTCTACTCAAAAAATTGTCAAAAAACCCTTACCTAACTTTTTCGATCTTTCTTTTCTTTTAATTATAGCGAACACCACTAATTCAGCAAATAATTATATTACAAGCTTCCAAACAATTAAACCAATAATGTTTTATACGTTCCACGAATCACATAGAAGACCAGAAAAACGTAATAAATAACACACCCAAAATTCATTTAGGCGACTTTAGCTAATTGCCATAAATTAGGGTTTTTAATTTATATATTCATATTCTGTATGGCCACATATAAGATGCATGGATATCATTTTTACAATTTATACAGATCAGTATGAGGTATGGAGAGTGATAAAACAAATACCTACAACTTTGGTTTGTGGATCGAAAGGAACAAGCTTTGTGCTATTTATCCTTTCCGCTACAGATTAAACCGTCCCAATAAATTCACCACTTCCGAAGCCAAGGCTTCCACAACAGCGAACCAACCTATTTTCTACGAGCTTCTTACTGACCTCACAAGCGACCCCAGGAAACACAATTACGGAATTGCTTCAGAAAAAATTCGTTTGGGCATGATGGGAATTTTAGGAGAGTTTGGCTAGGTTTTTATAATTTTCTTGATTGTTTGATATGATTTGGTCAATGGCATGATATGTTGCTATTTAATAGAGGATATGGTCGAGTCTAGGGGCTGGACTTCAAAGAAATTCGGCCTAGGTGATTTCAATTAATTTTTGTACATAATTTCCATATTTATCCATTATTTACTAGTTTAAAATATAATATATTGTACAATTTATTTAATTGATTTAGGACTATTTCTAGTCTTAAAAATATGTACATATGGTTTAGAATTTTCATTTTTTCCATTTTCATCATTTCATAAGTTTTATAAGGTTTTTGTATAATTATTTTTGATTTAACATAATTACATAAGCTTTTATTAAAGTTTTATTATGAGCGGTATTCTGGTCATTTTATAAAGTTTTAAATCTTAGGTATTACATATGGTCACACTTATTAACACTTTTGGCCACTTTGTTTTAAATTGTATGTGACTAACTCCAAAAAAGCAACACCCATTGCGTGACTAAATCATCACAAACGTACACTTATTGTATATTCATGTGGCCAAAGGACTGGAAATAGTCACACATAATACACGTTTACTAGAAAGACTCATCTCAAATGTCACATATGTTATATATTTATGTGGCTAAAGGACAAACAATAGTTACTCTCAAAAAATATTCGTGTGACTATAAGGTATTTACTGTCACGGATAATGACTAATCCAACAAAACTTATGCCTAATTTGTCACACATATTCGGGGTTTTGGTCACTCTTTTTCGATGACTTTTTCGATGGAAAAGGCCACGAACTCAACAACGTCACCATATGCCACCTACGGTGGCGGGACTTTTGGTGACACACGACGAAAAAAACGTGTGTGACTATATGCCTATCGTCACGCATTTTGGGCGTGACTGATAGAACTTTTTGTACCAGTGAAAGGTATTTTGCAAAAGATAAGTGTAAGGGAAATCTAAATTTTTTTATAAGAACGAATTGGAACATGAATTGTAACGATATAAAAATGAACATACATATTAGTATTTGTTTGAGTCAAATGCTTGTATCGAGTCATAATGAAATTTTACAGGATTCCAGGAATTGAGGTAATTGTTTTTCCAGAAATTTTCCAGAAACTAAACATAAGGATTCTGTCAGATCAATTCTGACGGCGTCAGGCTTTAAAACCTGACGGCGTCAGGCTTTGATTCTAGAAAAAGTTTTTAAAATTTAGTTTTTCTGCCGAATTATAAAAATTACTGCATCTTTAATTCCAGGAATCTGCAAAATTTTCATTCCACAAGCATTATATCCTTATATAGAATTTGCCGCCGATTTTACGTAAGGTTTGCCTAGATTGTTTTCTCAGGTTTAACAGGTTATATTGGATAAGAAGATGAACATGGAATCAAGTTCATGACATCAAGCTTTTGGAGTCACTTTGATCTTGGAACTTTTACATCATCTTGGAAGAAGATCTAACCATGTTACCACATGATCCACATCAAACGAATCAGGGGAGTATTTGTTTCATCTTTCATTTTCTCTACTTTTACATCTTTTATGTGAACATTGGGGACAATGTTCGGTTTAAGTGTAAGGGGGGTAAATGAAGACACCTTAGAAAATGCTATCACGCTGGATTTTTGTTTTGTTTAATGGTAGATGTGTAATAAAACCGAGAGAAATATTTGTTAGGGCAATTTTAGTGCAAATTTAAAATTTTTTACAACATATAGGAGTGAAACCTTAGTCTTAATAAGCTTCTCATGGATAGGGAGTTGTATTACTAGCACAAAAAACCATACAACTCAAAAATTTCCCCCCCAAATATGTGAGGTTCACCCCTAGAATTGTTAGGAAAATCATTCATTGTTGGTGCTTGTGTGTGTACCGGTAGTAATTAGATTCTAGAACTTGCGTTAGTGACCATCCCAAATCCACAAGTGAGACTACATTCGTGTAGTTAGATTTACTACATGATAAGAGGCATTAGGATAACCCATGTTTTACACCTGTAATATAATTACATTGACTACATTGGTCAAGTAATTTTCTCACACCTTAGCGTTGTACTCATTTTTAGTACACGATACCCCTAGTACACCCCTCAGAGTCTGTCTTTTCATTTCTAACTTTAAGCATCTTACTTAAAGGAAGAATTTGTTTACAATCCACCCCAAATGTACACCCAAATCGCCTTAGCCTACCTTGTATGCACTCATCTTTAGTGCATTATTGTGACAACATTTATTTAAACCCTTAGTTAATTGTCTAATTGATTACATGGTTGCTAAGTCGAGTCATATCCTTGTACATATTGTTTTGGGACGATTAGGACTCATGGGTAAAGTACTAATTTAATAGAGTAATGGGGAAGAAGTCAATTATTACCCCCACATGTGCGTTAATGTTTTAAAGTACTCCAAGTTTTTCAATTATCTTAATTCGTGTCATTAGAATAGTTAATTGTATAGTATGTAAAAGTTCAAGTGTAAGGGGAGAACCGAGGCCCATATGATGTATTATTTTGGATGGTAGGGCAAGAGTGTATGCAAAAAAAAAAAAAAGAAAAACGAAAAAAAATTGGAAAAAGAAAAGTAGAAAAGACATACGGACTACCATCCCGTTTCATTTTATCTTTATTTATGTTTATGTTATTTTCTTTTTAGTTTAAGTCGAGTTGAGTCTTGGCTTAGCAACGCTACCTTGTGCATGTATTTGATCAAGATAAGTAACTCGCCACCACTAAAAATACCCTTTATTCCAACCAAACCGTGTTTATCATATCCCTACACCTAACATTATAACCCTTTGTAAAGCCCTCTTTGATAGTTTATCTTAGGTGCTTACGCCTAGTGGAGGAGGTTTTTGATCCTTTCCCAAGCCTATGGTAATCTATTTGCTATGACAGGTAGTGAGTGATATTTCTTCCATTTCCATTTAGTTATATAGATTTATAACACCCGAGAGATGAGAGTATCCAAACACTATTTGTGAGGTGCTAGTGTATGATTTCCGTGCTTGTTATGACTAGGGTGGAATAACTATTTGTTGTAATTACTTTTATATTAGTGTTAAATGACCCCTAGCTCATATTTTGTTTGGAATAAAAGCGCATTTGCTTGAGGACAAGCAAATCTCAAGTGTTAGGGTATTTGATGAGGCGAAAAGTGTTATGCTTTTAGGGGGTCATTTAAGCCCTAATCCGTAATTATTTGATCAAATATTGCCTTAAATCGTTCCTTTTGTCATTTTAGGTACTTTGGAGATGAATTCTGGAAAAGGAAACATTTTGGACGTTTTTGTTGCATAAAAGTGAAGAAAACGACAAAGTCTCAAAATATGCTGGAAAATGTACCTGACAGCGTCACGCTCTACCAGGTGACGGCGTCACGCTTTGACAGCAAGGTGGATGATTTTTACACTAGACGCCCCAGAAATATTTTGGAGAATTAACACGTGATGGCGTCACGTGTTACAAGATGTAGGTCGTCACGTTTTGTCTCAAAGGGAGACGGCCCAGAGAAGATTAGAAGGGGACGGCGTCAGAAGTGGATCTGAGCAATCCGAATAGTGTTTTGGCGGCGAGGTGACGGCATCACGCCCTATAAGGTGATGCCGTCAGATTGTAAATTCTATATATATTCGTCTAATTTTCATTCATGTGTGTGCAACTTTTGGGAAGAAACCCTAGCTCGTTTTTCTACTGTATTTTTAAGGGTTTTCCACCCTTGAAACTTGGATGCTTAATTGAAGATAAGTCCTTTCCAAATCATTCAATATGTCTATGTATTGTGTGATTATATCTTATGCTTGCCTTTCAATTAACATGCTAGGCTAGGTCTTTATTGTGTTTGCTTGGATCTAATGAAACCTAGCTATTGATTATATGTTGTTGGTTTGTTTGTGATTATTGTGGGTGGGTGAAGTCGATGTTAGGCTTAAGATAACTGGCTAACCTTCTATACGGTAACTTGCTTGAACGTCTTAAGAAACATGAATCGGATGTGTACTACGATTATTTGGTTGTATTTAATGCATGAGCGAATTCTAATGATCCCATGTTAGGAGCTTTTAGTCGGCTCGACATAGGAGTGAAGTAGGAGCTTATAGAGTTAGGGAAGATCGTACACGACCCTACGAATGGTTTAAAGGTATACAACCCGTCATCCACACAATTACAACAAACCAATTAACATATAAAAGATAGCTAGGGAGTAAGGAAATCTAAGTAAACACATATTTATCTCATATAAGTTTCACAACCATTTACCTTTTCTTGTTATTTTATTTTATTTGCAAAAGTAGTTATTTGGGTTAGTTGGCTAGCAATTAATTCCGCCCACTCTTTCAAAAACCGAGATTTTTACTTGCTTTCATAAAACATAAAAATACAAAAAGAATCATCCCTCAACCCTTAGACCTAATTAGAGTAGCTTTTCAAGCCTAACGACACTATTCCCCGAGAGAACGATCAATCCCCCGGTACTTGCCACTTCACTATACTACATCGGTCAGGTACACTGCCTGGTGGGGGATGTAAGCTTCTCAAGATCCCTTGAGAGGTAAAACCTAAGTGCAAAGGTTGCAAAACCCACGCATCAGGTCCCAAAACCCACGCATCAGGTCCCAAAATCCACGCATCAGGTCCCGTCCCGACAACCACGAACTTTTTTGGAGCCAAGACGAGGAGTATCTTTTGGCGGAGTGTTACATCCAAGTATCCGAGGATCCAAAAACGGGTGCGGATCAACAAAGGGATACGTTTTAGTACAAAGTGCTCGAAGCATACAACAAGGAAGCAAAGAGGCTTAACTATACTATTCGTACCAAAAACATGTTGACGGAAAAGTGGACTCCAATGTATAAAGATATCAAGAAGTTTAATACGGTTGTTGATGAAACGGCGATTATGAGTGGGGAAGGTGATAAAGATTTTATGAATCGTTGTCACATTTTGTTTAAAAAAATAACGGGATATGAATTTAGACACTTGACCGCTTGGGGCTTTTTGAAAGACAAGCACAAGTGGAAAAATCCCGACTCGACTTTGGCAAGACGTAATCGTCTTCGGCCTACGAATGAGGAGCCCGAGCATTTTGGACCCGACGATTTGCCACGGCCAGACGGCATGTATATGGTTTCAAAGAGTCAAGGTTCGTCAAACTCAACCGCTAGTTCCGGTTCAAACCCGTTATTGTTTCAAGAAATGTTGCAACAACAATACGAGTTAGACCGCAAGGCAAAGATGGATGTTCTCGAGCGAGATTCACTCGCGAGAGTTACTTTATATGAATCACAAAAGATTGCCGAGGAGATGCGGGTGCTAGAAATGGATACAATCAAGATGGATCCGATCAACGCAAGGGTCGTGAAAGCACAACAAGCTCGAATCCGGATAAAGTATCCTACCGACGAGGAATAGGCTTTTATTTCTATGTTTATGTACGAGGTTTTTAATATTATGTATTTTTTTAAAATGTAATGTGTGTTTTTNTCTCGAGCGAGATTCACTCGCGAGAGTTACTTTATATGAATCACAAAAGATTGCCGAGGAGATGCGGGTGCTAGAAATGGATACAATCAAGATGGATCCGATCAACGCAAGGGTCGTGAAAGCACAACAAGCTCGAATCCGGATAAAGTATCCTACCGACGAGGAATAGGCTTTTATTTCTATGTTTATGTACGAGGTTTTTAATATTATGTATTTTTTTAAAATGTAATGTGTGTTTTTTAAATTAGTGAAGTTTATTTTAGTTTATATTGTGTATGTTTTATTTAATGTAAAAGAAAAAAAAAAAAAAAAGGCCGACGGCACCAGAATTTCTGGTGCCAACGGATACGGGCAAAATGTGGTGCCATGGGGTTTCTGGTGCCATAGAGCTTTTTGCTCACGTGGCAGCATTTTTTTCCCACGGCACCACATCGATGGCACCACTGCACCTCATGCTCTAATAGTTTCATCATGGCTATGATGTCATCACCATCACTACATGGTGGAAACCACCACAAACCATCACCGCCCAACATAACCCATAACAACTACAACCATCTCCCTCAAAGAATCACTTATTTCCACCAATCAAAACACCTCTCTAAGCTCCAAACCCACTCCACCACATCGAAAAACCCGAGGTCAAGAATCTATACCAATGGAACACCAACATTAGTGGGTACACTAAAAATGTTCTTTTATATAAATATCACAAAACCCTCGTCTATTTCAATAAACAACTAAAAACAATAAGAACAATCTTTAAACACAGCCTTCAACCCCATCATCATTACAATAGATCTGTTACAAAAACCACATCTCACTGCCGGCCTACCTCACCATCACCAACATATTTGTTCGTCTGTGTTTTTGTACGTGTGGTAATGATCTATTTTTCATTCTTTATTTTGGTTCATTTTTTTAAAATGTTTGTTGTGTTTAACAAGTAGCGGGTGTGTGCTTGTTTTGCTCTAAATTTGTGTTTTATTATTATTATTATTTTTTTTATTCTTTTTTAAGACGACGAGAAGTATGAGGTTTTTGTGAAGGTGGTTGGAGAATAATGGCAATGACTGAAAATTTATATTGTTGAAGAAATAGGATTGAAGATATTAAGGGTGTTTGGATATGTTATACTTTTTGAGGGTTACAAAATGTAGTAACTTGATTTAATTATTTGTAAATCTAACAAAATTTGTGCAAAACGAGAATGATTCTTTTGAGTTTAATATCTATGATTATTTGGATATATGATTAATTGGATTGACACCTTCAGTTTATTATTTTGGGCAATATATGCATTTATTTGATTATATATAACCATATTGTAAGATTTTAATGTTTGGCTTAAAAAAAATTAAAGAATTAAAGGTTAGTTACATAAATCGTCCTTGTGGTTTACTATGTAGTTAAAAGGACTATTTTGCTACTCACATGATGAGCACGTGACCACATTTAACGGAAAAGCTAACGCCCATTTGGTCAAAGGGCCGGTCAATGCAAAATGGACAACTACAAGGATGACTGATGAAATTTTTGATAGTTAACGATGAAAGTTGCAATTTTTGGTAAACCACAAGGACGATCTTTGTAATTAACTCTAGTATTTGGTATCAACTTAATAGAACTTATGCAACTATTAATTTGATGTAGTTTAATCTATGTAGAAAATTCTGGTATGTATCATTAGGCGAGCAATTCTTAACATGAGGAGAAAAAAGGGAGCTCAATTGTTAGTATAGGCTATGTAGTTTTTCCAATAATTTTCTTTGTAAAACAATCATATGATGTGGCCATGGATATGTCCATTGGTATGTCATATATAGTATGATTTTTTTTAATAGCTTTTTTGCTGTTAATTTATCTTACGTTTTTACCAAATAAAATAATAATTATTGGCAATTATAACTATATTGTGAGTTTTTCAGTGCTAAAGTTAAATATCATTACATTAGTTCTATTAATTATGCAAATACTTTTTAGTCTTTTGATAGGAATTAATGAATTATCATAAAATCTGTTATTATATGTATTAAGATTCTCAAAAATAGGTACAAAACCACTAATGTTGCAAAGCTTTTTGCGCTTATTTGAATAAACATTTAAGATTAAAGAAAAAAGTGTAAAAGTTACAAACTTTAAGTCTGAAAGTGAAAATAGTCCCAAATAATCATCTTCTTTCCCGTTATACACTTTCTTTACCTTTGTTTCGCATAATCTCCATGATTTTAATACAAAAGCTCTAATCACAAATTTAAGAATTTTAGCTCATATTTGGTAATTGATAGAATCAAAGTATATAAAACACATTTTCATGATAATTCATACCTGAAAGTTTCATCGTATGAAAGCTTAAAACATGGCTCGGGCCGGCCATGGCAAAACGTTTAAGAGATCTCAACATGTTACAAAAACACATTGTAGTTTTTTTTTCCGCTTGTAATTGTTAGTATCTTGTTTTATCATCCTTGTAAAGATTTAATATGATTTTCACTACTATTATTTTCGTTAAAACGTTCATTTTCGTTTAGGATGAGGACTTGGGTAAAACATCCATTTTCGTTAAAAGAAAATCTTGTAAATTTAGTAAAACCAGGGGTGGAGCTAGTAGGGTGACTAGTGTGTGTTGACGGTTGAGCCATCCCTAATCAACTTATTTCATTCATTAGTTATTTAAACTACAAGGTGTTTTTCTACTAGTTTTTTACATTAGCCCTCTTATTCTATAGATATGTTTACAAAATTCATAAACGGATATCATAAACAATTAGCACAACAAAATAGATTAATTTTTGAAGCTATATCTATCACTATGATTTTTTGCGTTAAGCACATCAAGGCCCTTTAACTAAAAATCCTGGTTCCACCTATGGTAAAAACAAAGTTATTCTCAATTCAACACTTTACTATATATGGAGTGCACAATAAGATCACGGGATTTTGAAAGACCATGCCAGTTAAAATCATAAATATTCTAGCTAAAAACAAAAAAAAAGGAATAATATTGTTGAAATTCTTTTGGGTTTTACTAAACCTTCTCTATAAAAGCAAGAGACACATTGCCTTTCTTCCTACACCACAAACACACAGTCTTCTAAGTTTTCATTAATGGGGTTCCTAAATGCCTTCACCTTTCTTTGTGTGAGTGTATATTAACTTTCTATTACAAGCATGCATGCAGTACCATGCATTATAGGATCGTAATTAACATGCTAACTAATGGTATTCTATTGATTTTACTTACTATTTGTTTGTTTCTTAATTATTTTCAGTTGGCAATGGTTGTGAGCCATGCAGAAGTGGCGCCAGAAACATATTGGAAATCTGTGTTGCCAAACACTCCCATGCCTAAAGTAGTCACTGAACTTCTGCATAATGGTTAGTTTAGTTTCATTTTTCACATGTTATACGTATTGCAAACATTGTTTACATCCTTTTATTCAGTCACATTTTTCTTATTATATTCTCTGGGATGAAACAGAAGATAAGACAACGTCAAGTGTCAATAGTGTTGGTGAACCTGATGCTATTGAATCTGGCACCAAGTTTCCAACTACCAGCAATCAGTTTAAATACGATGCAAACGCATACCAAGTGCTTAGTTTTTTCCTCGAAAGAGATATGTATCAAGGCCACGAGTTGAACTCACACTTCCCAAAAGAAAACAATCCATCAACTTTCTTGCCACGTAAAGTTGCTGAGACGATACCTTTTTCATCAAATAACCTCCGCGAATTGTATACTCGTTTTGCCATCAAACCAGACTCAGCGGAATCTGAAGTAATGAAGAAAACAATTAACCAATGTGAGGAAAAAGGCATGGAAGGCGAGAAAAAGTATTGTGCTACTTCTTTAGAGGCCATGGTGGATTACACTACATCTACATTGGGTAAAAAAGTTTAAGCGATCTCAACAGAGGTAACTGGTAATAATATTAACTGTCCATTACAAAAGTACACCATTAAGGGGTCAAAGAAGGTGGCCACAAATGAATTCGTGGTTTGCCACAAACAAAAGTACCCGTATGCAGTGTTCTATTGTCATAAAACAACCACCACGAGAGCCTATTTGGTTTCTTTGGTGGGTGAAGATGGTAAGAAAGCTAAAGCGGTTGCAATATGTCATAAATATGCTGCAAAGTTGTACCCTAAAGATATGGTGGTTAAGGCGTTTAAGGTTCTAAAAGTGAAACCGGGAAGTACTCCAGTTTGTCTTTTCTTACCTGAAGATCATATTGTTTGGGTACCTTACTAAAGATATAATAATGTCAAATTGGTGTGCTTTGTACTTTAATGAATTTAGTAATGAATAATGCCCAAGTGGTGTGATTTGTGTTATGGGCTTGTATTATTGCACATTAGCTAAAGAAGCTATTCCTGTGCTTGATCTCTGGATATCTGTAATGTTCTGTAAATAAGAGTATTTATCTTTGATCTCTAGTTTTTAGTGGTGGTTCTTTCTATCCCAGCGATGCTCATTTTAGGCTTAGTACATGCTTCGCATAAATGATTTTCATTGAGTTTTTTTGGCGGTTCAAAAATATGATTGATGTAATTCTTAACTTCTTGAACGTACTTATTCCAATGATAATCGTTATATAAGAAAACGAACAATTTGGTACAATGGTTTTGGAAAACTGATTAGATGTTCATATTTATGTGGCAATTATTTCCATATTTGGTTGCTTTTCTATGTTTTAAAAGCATAGATTATGCATTACTACAAAAAGTGAAAATGTTCACGCTTATTTTGCCACGCTTTGTGAAGGGTGGAGTTTTTGTTTTGTTTTTTTTTGTTTTTTTTTTTTTTTTTTTTTTTTGTTTTTTTTTGTACACGCAAATAAGTGTGTCTAAACTATTTAAAGTAGTTGACGCTTTTAAGCGTGTAATACCAAAAGTGACATAAAAAGCGTGGACAAAAATTTATATTAAAATTGAGGGGAATATATATTATGATGATTAACCCTTAACAGGTCATATATCTTATTATAGACTTAAATTTTATTTCCGTTACACTCCCTTATCATTCAAATGCTCATTCAATAATAATAATAATAATAATAATAATAATAAATTATTAAATTTTCTTGTAAAAAATATCGTAGAATATTTTCTTATCTTTGTCACTATACAAACTTTTGTTAAACGGGTTTAAATTCATGTCATGTGGTCATGACCTGATAACGTTCTAACATGATACACTCAATTAGAGCATGGGGAGTGGTAACGCCTCCCCGGCGTTATTCCTATGTGGCAAGAAAATAACGCATGTTACCACGTTATACCAATTTCCTCTTGTGTAGCGTTGGACCAGCGTTTCCATCCACGTTAACGCAATAACTTGCGTTGTAACGTCCAAAGCATCATTTGAAAATTGCAAAACAAGCTCCTNTCTTCTTGTGTAGCGTTGGACCAGCGTTTCCATCCACGTTAACGCAATAACTTGCGTTGTAACGTCCAAAGCATCATTTGAAAATTGCAAAACAAGCCCCTGCGTAAACAACTTTTACTTCAACCCCTAAACAACTTGATCAAACCCTTGAGATTTGATGAGATTATAGTGCTGTTTAAGTGAAAAATGAACCAATAGTGTAACTAGCAACTCTAAACCTCCACTTTTGATCAAGAGACAAGTAAATTAAAAAGGTGAAAATGGTTTAGTGAGGGTGTGTTTCTACGGCAGAAATAGAGAGAGCCAAAGAGAGGATGAAAAGTTTAGTTATATCTTCATTTGCATGAATAAAATAAATAATGAAAAGCATAAGTATAACTAGCAAAAGACATGTGTATAAGTTGTCATGTAGGCGTGGCACATGGACAAGAAATGTATAAGATTTGTATTATCTTGTGTCATATAGATAGATTTAGTGATTAGAGGGTATAGTTTGATCTCGGTAATTACTAACGTAAAGTCCTTAAGTTACGTAAAAATGACAAAATAGCAATAGTTCATATAAAATATGACTATTAGAGAAAATAAAGTGTATAGAACACCTAGACTAGTTTAAATTATCTACTTATCATATGTTATTTCATATGTTTCATTTCGTAATTTCTATTATATAATTTTTTTTATTGTAATGTTTTCATTTTGTATTGTAATGTTTAAGTTTTATTAATAAAATGTTTGAATGTTTAATAAATGAATTTGTTGAGGGTAGAATTTGTAAATTTGTAAAAAGTGGTGTTATTTGGTGTCATGATTTCCTGGTGTTTTTTTGTGTTATGTTATTTGGTGCTGAGATGATGTGGCGCTGATGTGGCGCGGTGTTATTTCATAACACATGTTATGACTCCCCGTACTCTAACATGTTTCAACGTATAGTAGAGATTGACTGATCGAGTAGGTGGAATCATTCAAGAAATCAAATAAATAAAATAATGTTTGTAGAAAAGATATTTTGAAAAATTGAATCATCATTTTTGTTTGACTCCTAAACAACTACAGTCGAATCAAAGTAAGCGGAGTAGAAAAACAAAGTGTCGAGCATTTTATGACGTGTCATGAAAGAAGAAGGAAAATAAGAGTTTATGTTAAAACGTATTTTAGTATCAAAATAAATCTTTTTATACTCAAAACTCACAAAAATGAAACACGTTAAATTTTTTTGACATTAAGCAATACACAATAATATTGGTCATGTGACAAAGATATTATAATTGGTTTAATACTTTAATTGGTGATTAAGGAGAGTCTCGAAAAAGTAATTCATGGTTTAATCCCTATTTCTCGATCAACATGTATCACGGATATCACGTGGATGGATTCGTTGTTAATAAATTCAAGAAAAATAGTATCTTTGATTTTATTTCGGTAGAGTATTTAAAATAAATTATTCATCTTCTTTGACTACCGGTTTACAATAATAATCACAATATATTATACATTTTGGCACATGGCTTGTTTTGACAATACTTGCAAGCTGCAGACAAAAGTTAGTTATATGTTGATTGAATATTGGCTTCTAAACCGGCCTTCTTCTTCAAAGGCACTAGTGAGTATGCACTGGTGCCAATAGTATGTGTCAAGGGTTTTTCATTGTTTCAAAGTCCAAACATTAATAGTATTGAATGCGCTAACAAGGTACTAGTATGAATAAATATTACTCTAATTCGTTGATATTGTATGTAATAGACCCACTTTTAACCCGCTCCGTGCTAAGACTATGATGTATTTGTTGTTTAAAAAAAACTAGAAAAATCGGTAATTAGTTTGACAGTTTTTATGTCTCGATTTTACTTTAAGTTGTTTAAATTTGTCACTGTAAATTATGAAATTATGTTGTGAAAATAGAATGTCGCTGATATAATAGTACCAACAGATTTATATACAACATTCATGAATTCCAAGTTTAATATTTCCATAGAAACGATTTTGTTAGTATAGTTCAATGCATTTCTAGTTAATACACTCGAAATAAAATAATACTCTGTATGCATGTAGTTGATGAGTTTCATCTAAAATATTTGAAATAAAATAATATGCTTGTCGTGTATGCAAATAATTTGTCTAACTTATTAAAAAATGATAAATTAGTTGTTTATGCGAATAATGATCCCGGTTCCGATATACTTGTGGGTACATACCAGTAGCTTAACGTCTTTTTTTCATTGCTCAATAAAAAAATCACCACGTTTTCCAACTTCTCAATTTCGAATTGAATATAGGTGCCGTATGCAAATTTGTCTATAAAATTATTACATTACACCACATTAGTTTATTACATCTTGATATAGCATGCATATTATAAAAGATTGTCACTACATATCATTACTGACCTATATGAACAATGTCACTAAAGTCAAAAAGTGTCACTATGTCTTTTTAACACTNAGTTACGTAAAAATGACAAAATAGCAATAGTTCATATAAAATATGACTATTAGAGAAAATAAAGTGTACAGAACACCTAGACTAGTTTAAATTATCTACTTATCGTATGTTATTTCGTATGTTTCATTTCGTAATTTCTATTATATAATTTTTATTTATTGTAATGTTTTTATTTTGTATTGTAATGTTTAAGTTTTATTAATAATATGTTTGAATGTTTAATAAATGAATTTGTTGAGGGTAGAATTTGTAAATTTGTAAAAGGTGGTGTTATTTGGTGTTATGATTTTGCTGTTATGTTATTTGGTGCTGAGATGATGTGACGCTGACGTGACGCGGTGTTATTTCATAACACGTGTTATGACTCCCCATACTTTTAGGAGGAATGGTACATATAGATAAGGCTAAAGACTTTGCCTTCAACCTAGCTGGAATTTCAGCTCTTTGAAGCTCAGCTGGGCTTCTTTATTTCTTTAATTCAATCTTGCATTCGGGTGATAATTTTTACTCATTTACTAATATAAGTTGCATAATAGCATACTAGAAAGATATGTGCAAAGCTGGTTTTCTTTCCGAAAATCATGCATTTAAGATTCCGAAAATTAAAACCCAATAAATATCATAATATCCAGAGATGCATAGGTTCCATTTTCTTCATTCCCTACTACATATAATAGCGCAACATATGCAACATATCTTATTAAACAATTGCTATTTCGCCGCACCACATTTTTTTTGGCCACAGACGAATAAAAGATTAAGAAATTCCAATTAAATATTTAATGTCTTTGAGCGAAGATAACAAAAATCATTTGTTTATTCAAATATTAGTAAAAAACTAAAAAAATTACAAACATACCCTCGACTTTTTAATATTTGCGACTTTTTTATATAACAAACTTTATTTGTATGCAACATATCTTATTAAACAATTGCTATTTCGCCGCACCACATTTTTTTGGGCCACAGA
Organism: Artemisia annua; assembly: GCA_014162995.1. NCBI lineage: Eukaryota > Viridiplantae > Streptophyta > Magnoliopsida > Asterales > Asteraceae > Artemisia > Artemisia annua. The sequence goes on from LBNU01039491.1 coordinate 15,904, forward strand.
CGAATAAAAGATTAAGAAATTCCAATTAAATATTTAATGTCTTTGAGCGAAGATAACAAAAACCATTTGTTTATTCAAATATTAGTAAAAAACTAAAAAAATTACAAACATACCCTCGACTTTTTAATATTTGCGATTTTTTTATATAACAAACTTTATTTGTCAAATATCTAATAGATATTTACCGGTTTCTTGATAACGAACAAAACAAGCGCAATATTGATATACTTTTGATGTACGTATGATTTTATAAAAAATATTAAAGTTTAATAAAAACTTGCAAAATGCACCCTTAACCTATCAAATAACTTTAAAATTATCCTAAATTTTTTTAAAACTATAGGAGTCAAAATTAGCCTCGCCGCAATACACTGGTGCCTGACACAACATTTCAATCATTCATTCCAAAAAAGACGTCGTACAAATATAGCTTAACACAACATTTGTACCAAACAAATATAATACGTGTCCGCAAAAAACATACCATGATCTCACAATGAGAACCCCGCCCAAACATTATTCGTAAATAATTAACGCAAAAATTCCTCGAAAATTCACGCTGCAACGCAGCGGGTGCCTTCCCACTTGTTGTAAAACATATAGACACACCTAAACATGTGTAAGCTACATCTATAAGGCTAGGCAAAATGAGTTAAACTAGCTATTTTAAAACTATAATTGATAAAACTGGATTATGACTGAGATTAAGCATTCAGCTCAAGCTCACCAGCCCAACAACACAGCGTATGGCCGTCGGCCAACATTGCAGTCTTATTTCTTCGCCCTAATCAGATGTCCGAACCCAAAACCATATCGGGCCTAAACTACTAAAATTCATTTTCTAGATCCTGATCTCCAACCGGATCCACCCCACATGATACGTGAAATAATCACAGGATGATCATATACATACTGTACATGAAAACGGGTTAATTTGATATTAAAATACTTATTTCGTCCCCTTCTCCTATACACTAAACTTCATAAACATAAGAGAAAATAGCAACAATAATTACAAACATTACTTTTCTAAAAAATAATAATAATCACAAACATTATTCCGCATAATTGATGCCAAAACATAACGCCGGTGCTATTGATTTAAATGTTTATTTGAGAAAAGTAAACCCTGATTGTCAAAGTAACGAATCTAATGATATAACCAAGATATATATGAACTCGCAACAACCGGTATAAATCGAAGTATTATTTATATATTACAGGAGACAAAAGTCCAACTTTCAAGTAAATCTACATATCTCCTTCGTTTTCATCTTTAATATATCACTTAGCTTTCTTGTTTCCCTCACCTTTTAGCAACAATATCTGGAGCCCGTACATATATATCATGATTTATACCAATATCAGTCCTTTACTTAGACTGTACAAACAACTATAAGTATTGCATCTCAAGACGTGTCGATAAACTCTTTAATAGAGTAAGTGTCATAACTGATTATGGAAGAGCATGTTTTACAAAACTTTATGTCTGATGACGTATAGTCCCTACTCGGGTCACGAACCCGAGGGGCAAACGATACTAATACTAAGCCCACTATGCATGGGCTATCACAATAAGGATTTGGGCTCACGAAAGCCCAAAGCCCAAAGCCCAATCTATTTATGGTCTTGATAAGGATCTTTTATTTATGGATAAAGATCAAGGGACCAGATAAGGCGTAATATGCCGAGGAGTAAGGAGCACGAAACCTACGAAGATTCGTGTGTATATAAAGGGCCTCACGGCTCTCATTGAGGTACGATATCACAACCCTAACTCTTCTACAAACCCTAAAACCGATTACTTACTCTCACGCAGGAGGATAATCGTGGGAAACAATCCCACGATAAGCCTAACGGTGTCTTTTTGTTTTCTTAGTACGCAGGTCTCAAGTATTACAACCGAATTGGTACTCAAGACAAGGAACGCCCAACTTTTGTATCAACAAGTGACGCCATCCGTGGGACCATACACTAAGAATTCTGCTAACTACTAGAATGACAAATTCCGGAAACTTAAGCCAGCGGACTCCGCAGGCGAAGAAAACCCATGGCAACTTACATGGGAAAAAGCAGCCAAGTGAGGCAGCACCTAAACAAGCCACTGGAACAACCAATGCGCTTAGGAATCAAAGATCAGACTTAGATCTGGAACAACCAGTGCGCCTAGGACCCCTCACGGGACTATTCACGCTGCTACGACAAGTACTAGCGTGGAAGATCTACAGCGCACTCCCCTAACCATGCCAGAAAGGAACCCTACCGAGCCGCCAGATGCGCCTATTCGGAATAGGGGCCCTGACGTGGAGACAGACCTCCACGCATTTACTGGAGTCGCGCCAGAAGTAGCGCCAAGCGATTTCGTGTCCCAAAACTACGAAACCCTAGCTGCTCTCATGCGGGAGGAAGCGAAAAAGAGGTCAAACCAGAGCATACAATCCCGACTCAACTTCGACCCAGATGATGAAGCATCTTCACCGCGCCACCGAAAGAAGAAGCGCGAGAGGAGCAGCCGCCGACACCCGGTATTCACCAGGATCGGAAGCAAGATGGTGGATGATGAAGAAACTGACTCACAGTATCTGGAGGAGCACGGAAACGATGGGTGGCGTACCAATGTCCACGCTAGGCTTGGTAGGCGCAGAGTCCATGACAGACTTGGGCGAAGGTACTCCCCAAGTGAAAGCCCTTCGAGCTCAGATTCTAATGATAGTCGGCGCAAGCGCCGCAGAAGATCAAGCTCGGATTCCGACGATAGTAGGCGCAAGGGCCGAAAAAGTATAAGTCCATCCCAAAGTAACTCCTCGGACAGCGAGGACGAAGAAACTGGACACTGGAAATCAAAGGGAAGATACCTCGAACAGGAAGATGAAGACATGTCTCGTCCCTGGCGGCGCCAAAAGGTTGATGCGTTTACGAAACGCATCAGTAATTTCTCAGAAAACAAGAGAAGGCGTATGCCCACTAATGTTAAAACCTATGATGGGACAGGTGATCCTGATGACCACCTAAAAATTTTCGAGTCAGCAGCTACAATCGAAAATTGGCCACAACCAGTGTGGTGTCATATGTTTAACTCTACATTAGTGGGGAATGCGCGAAACTGGTTCAGTAAGCTTCCACGTAGAAGCATTGATGGTTTTGAAGAGTTGCGGAAGGCGTTTCGTTTGAACTTTACTCAGAGAAAGAAGTGCGCCAAGAACCCTGTTGAACTCGCTAGGGTAAAACAGCGTCAAGGGGAATCCACAAGCGCTTATATGGAGCGCTACAAGGACGAATGCATACATGTCAAGGCATGTCCATAGATACTAAAAATCTTAGGGTTTATGAATGGAATCAATAACCCAGAGCTGATCAAGAAGTTGAACGATAAGGTTCCCCAAACCTTTGATGAACTCATGAAGCGCACGAGGTCCTTCATCTAAGGAGAGGCTGCCGCCGCAGATAGCAAAAAAGGCTACTCAAACTATAGGTCACAAGAACAGTCCAAGAGACAATCCAATGACCAGAGCAGCAACCGTAATAAGAACTATCGCAGCGAAGGAGGCGGACGGGGGAACGACAAGTATACCCCATTAACAAAAACTCCGAGAGAGATATTCGCAACAGAAGGCGCAAACTTCCCTAAACCCCCACCAATGCGCACCCCAGAAGCGCAGTGCACAGGAAATGGGTACTGCGAATATCACGGACAGAAGGGCCACACAACCAATGAGTGCGTGCAATTGCGCCAACTAATTGATAAGTTGGTAAAGGAAGGCAGGATGGACCACTTAGTTAAGAACATCAAGGATGGGAAAGACAGACAAAAGACCGTAGCCAAGAAAGAAGCACCTAAAGATAAGGCTGACACCATCTACATGATACAATCATGGCAACGAAAGGTTAGGCAAAAAGTCAGCCAAAGATTTTCTTTCGGAAGTGAAATTTCTTTCCCCACTTTGACTGCGGACAACGCAGTGGCGGAACCACTCACAATCAAGATAAGCGCGGGGGGTCACGATATCCACCTCATGTACGTTGATGGAGGGGCGTCCGCAGATATAATGTATGAACATTGTTTCAAGAGATTGTGACCTGAGATACAAAGTCAGTTAGTCCGGCCGCGACGTCATTGATAGGCTTTACTGGAGAGAAGATATGGCCCATAGGGCAGCTGCGACTACTAGTCGCTGTTGGTAATAAGGAGCACTCCACAACAGCTTGGATGAACTTTATGGTGATTAGGTCTCCTTCGCCATACAATGGCATTATTGGAAGATCGGGAATATCAGCCATGCGCGCGGTACCATCCACAGCACATGGGATGCTTAAATTCCCAGTAGAAGGCGGCATTGTCACCCTCTACAATAACGTTGTGCCACCTGAAGAATGTAACACGGTTACATGTGAAACGACACACACTCCAGAACAGAGTGCAGCCAAAATACCAAACCTGAAAGTAGCAATTCATCCTGATTACCCAGAGCAACAGGTATCGCTCGGGGGGTCGTTGTCTGATAAAAGCAAAGCAGCCGTATGCGCACTCCTGCAAAGGAACCTGGATATCTTCGCATGGGAACCAAAACACATGACTGGTGTGCCACGGTCAATCTCAGAACACAAGTTGCAAATCCGACAAGGATATCCCCCAGTGAGGCAGAAAAAGCGCGGCCAAGCTCCAGAGCGCGAAAAAGCCATTTTAGAAGAAGTGCATAAGCTGGTGGACGCGGGTATCATGCGAGAAGTCTACTACCATGACTGGCTTTCTAACCCAGTGATGGTCAAAAAGAGCGATGGTAGTTGGCGGATGTGTGTAGACTTCACTGATCTCAACAAAGCATGTCCACAAGACTGTTATCCATTACCAGAGATAGACTGGAAGGTGGAATCTTTATGCGGATACCCCTTTAAATGTTTCTTGGACGCATATAAAGGGTACCACCAAATCCAAATGGCTAAAGAAGACGAGGAAAAAAAAGCTTTCCACACAAGCCAAGGTGTCTATTGTTATACGAAGATGTCTTTTGGCCTAAAGAATGCAGGCGCCACTTACCAGCGCTTGGTAGACAATGCATTTGAAAAACAAGTGGGCCGCAACCTAGAGGTCTATGTGGATGACCTTGTCATAAAAAGCCATACTGAAGACGAAGTGGTGCGCGACATCGAAGAAACATTCAGAACACTACGGAAGATCAACATGAAGTTAAATCCTAAGAAGTGCACTTTTGGCGCTACAGAAGGCATGTTCTTGGGATACTTGATAGAACCAGATGGCATTAAACCATGTCCAGAAAAAACAGAGGCCGTCATCCAACATCCTTCGCCACGCACGTTGAAAGAAGTTCAGTCTCTGAATGGAAAACTAGCCGGTTTAAACAGATTCCTGTCCAAGTCAGCTAATAAATCACTCCCACTCTTTAATACACTCAAGAAGTGTACAAAAAAGGGAGACTTTCATTGGACCACGGAAGTGGAAGAAGCTTTTACACAGCTTAAGCAGCATATAGCGGCGCTTCCCAAGCTAGTTGCACCCCGACCAGGGGAGGAGTTGATCATGTACTTATCTGCAACTCACGGAGCAGTGAGCGCAGTACTTCTCACAGATAGGAACTCCGTGCAAACACTAGTATATTTTGTCAGCAAAGCATTAAAGAAGACAGAGGTCAACTACAGCGCAATGGAAAAGTTGGTCTTAGCATTAGTGTTCGCTGCCAAAAGACTGCGCAGGTACTTCCAAGCGCATCCTATAGTGGTGGTCACAGACCAACCTATTAAGCAAGTTATCTCCAAACCTGACGCATCTGGGCGATTGCAAAAATGGAGTGTATTGCTACGCGAGCATAACATCTCCTATAGGCCACGTACCACGGTTAAGGGGCATGTCCTAGCAGACTTCCTCATCGAAAAGCCAGATACCGATGATACAACTCCACAAACCAAGGTGACACTACCAGAACCATGGGTTCTATTCATGGATGGATCCTCATGTGTTGATGGTTCGGGGGCAGGCCTTATCCTCACCAATCCAGAAGGAATGGAATTCACATACGCACTGCGCTTTGAATTCACAGCCACAAACAATGAGGCAGAATATGAAGCCCTAATTGCCGGACTGCGCATTGCAACTCGAATGGGTGTACGCAACCTAGAAGCAAATGTGGATTCCCGACTAGTAGCCAACCATGTGTCGGGTGAATATGTGGCTAAAGAAGATAACATGATCCAATACCTCGAAAAGAAAAAATCATTAATCCAAGGATTTGACAGGTTCACAATCAAACAAGTTCCTAGAGGGGAAAACAAGAAAGCAAATGCGCTAAGCAAGATTGCATCTACAAGTTTTGCTCACTGATTCGTTGTGTTTTGGTGTGTAAAACAACAAGTATTCAAAAATATCAACAAAGTGGAGTCAAGTTATCGTGAGTGACAACTAGACGTAGAGAAATACAAGTAAACCTTTTAGGAAAAAGATTACCTCGTAAACTCGTGCAATGTGATATTAGTGAGACCGGGAAGTGATTTCCCGAGTCGTACCCCAACGAGGTGTGAATGGAAAGCTACGT